>WBNO01007613.1:0-10903 GCA_013400575.1 Peucedramus taeniatus | reverse complement strand
TTTTTTTTGGGTTTTTTTTGGGTTTTTTTGTTGGTGTTGTGTGTGTGATTTCCCATTGCAGATTAGGTTACTTGGGTGTGGGTTTATCACACAGGAAAGGCCCAGCACAGATTAGTTCTGCACCATTGCAGGGCTGTTATGCCAGTTCCATCCTTGACCAAAGCAGTGGCCAGCACCTTTATTGTAGCTGGGAACACGGAAGAACACTGCCCTGTCTAGGCAACAAAAGAAGCAGCAGAAGGCCCACTGTGTCTCTAAAGTGTTACTTCTCCACTTTTTGTCATGCACCAGTGACATGAGTGCCAGGTCCCAGACTTTAACCCCACACAGAGGCAGAAAAAAGCTGTCAGTCTCGGCTTGTTCAAAGACAAACCCTTTTTGCAGATCAGACTGAAGTGGCATGGTCCATATACTCACTAAAGCATGCCAAGGAGTCAGAAAGTCATAATCTAGCTTTGTACTTCTGGCCATTCCCATTTTCCCCCGTAGCTGGTGCCCAATTACCAGTGCTGTAATTTTTTTTCCATTGTTAGGGAGCCATAAGGGTTTAGCTACCACTTATCCAATGGGGGTCGTGACCTGATGTATTTAGGCTTTGCAAATATAAGTAACAGTTCCCTTATCAGTGTCACCAGGACTCTTTAACACTTAGCAGGCAGAAAGATAAATATACTTGGCTGAAACAATTTGATCCATTGCTAAGCCTTCCATTTTACCACTGACCCACGGTGCTCTGCTATTCAAGGGGATGTTAACTGGTATCACCCTGTAACCCTCAGCCTGGCTCCCAAACCTTCTACTTGGGCTTACAGGAAGGACTCACAGGTGTGTCACTCACTCAGGTGACAGCTTGTCAACCTGATCTAGAGCACTGGGAAACCAGGGATGAGTCTGACCAGGCTCCCACTAGTGCTCCTTTTAGCAGAATTCCTCCTGGCTCACACCAGGAGAAGAATTAGGCTCTGTCTCACACCAGTTTGCTTCCAGGAAAAAGCTAAAGCCACCTGATTAATGTGCTACTATTATTTGAAGCGTTGCTTTTTACTTGTTGACTTTCTTTGGTTAACTGGTTAATTTAAATGTTGCTTTATGCCATTTTACAACTCATGCTTGTCCTGAAAAGTTCTGATTACTTTCCTGTGGGAACCCAGGGCAAGGGGAGTATTCCTCTGACTGCTCTGGGGGACCCTGACCCCCAGAAAAACACTGACTTTGACCCTCACCCATGGAGAAGGCTTCCAGGAGTTCTAGATAAACTAGAATCCACAAAAGTGTAGGATAGATAATAGAGATTAGTGTAGTTAGTGTATCACTGGGGTGAGAAATTTAGGTTTTAGGGTGTTTTAGTATGTTTTACTGTGGAGGCAAGATGGAGGAGAGGGCAGTGGCCTGAGATGCTTCTCCTTCTTCTTCATCTGCTCCATGTTCTGCAGGGTTGGTGGCACAGGGTGATCGGAGATTTGCCGCAGTTTTTGGTTCTGTGGAGGGACAGGGGATGAGCATTGGTAGAGAAATGAAAATAAGGTACATTCCTAGAGTTAATTGAACAAGGTGATTATAAAGAACCTCAAGACTGTGCATTCCTCAGCTATTTTGGTGGTGGTTTCCCTGAGTGCTAAGTCCACTACGGACAGTGCCAGGTTTTTGATAACAATAAACCAAGAGACCGAAAACAGAAAACGTTCTGCACATCTTCTTTTCCTGACACAGAACTGAGACTGGAGGGTCTCCCCCAGCAGGGGAGCCTCTCAGGGGGCCCAACATCTAGGGGTGGAAACTCATTCTTTCCTTGCCTCTTTCAGATCCTTTCTGAGACCTCTGCCAGTCACAAGGGCTGCCAGCCAAGGGTTTGGTTTCAGAAGCTGGAGAGTGCAGATTGTCCTGTTCATCCACCCCTCAGCAGGCACTGAATTGAGTATTCTGGGCAGGGTTATGTTTAACAGGCACTTATTTCAGAAGGGTTAAAGATGCAGCATCAGATCTAGAGAAGCATCTCTTTTAAGTAGAATAGGGCAAGAATTCAAGTGTGAAGATCCTATAAGAAATGGGCTGGAGCTTTCTGCTGTCTCAAAAATGCTTCTTGATTGACTCGAGGTCTAAAACTTCGAGGCATTTGGTTGTTGTCTCTTCAACAGCACTGACTCCAGCTATGAATAAATTCAATAAATTGCCATTGTCAGTGAGATTTGATTAGAATCAAATAGAACATGGAACAACACTAGTGAATACCAGAACCAGTCCTTGCACTAACCATGGAGATTTTACATCTTAGATGCCCCTTTAAAAATTGCAGAGTTTTCACAAGCTGTTTTTATTTTTTCCCACCATGTGGGAAATTTTTATGACCACGACAAATATCTTCTATCAGAGCATCCTCCTTCATTAGTTTTGGTCTTCTTTAATTCTCTGAAGTGTCTCAATGCTAGTTAACTGAGATAAGACAAAAGATAACTTTTTTAGAACAACCTAGTACTTACAGTGGAATCTTATCCAATCTAGAAGGGTGATTAAGATGACTCATTATCATTGAACTGGCTTGGTCAGAATTATTGGCTAGGCAGCAGCAGCAGCTCATTCCTTCATAGAATCACAGAATGTTTTGGGTTGGAAGGGACCTTAAGGATGATTTAATTCCAATCCCCTGCCATGGGCAGGAACACCTTCCACCAGCCCAGGCTGCTCAGGTTTGCAACTGGATCATGATTGAGTCATCATTTCAGACATGATTAAAACACAGAGCCTGACTTCCCACTCAAATATATATATCTGTGCACATAAATGAAATTTCCTTTAATCTCCTTAGAGTTCATGCCTTTTGGGAGTGCTTTATGGCAGCTTTCTTTTTAAGTGGCAGCTCTATGTGACTTTAGACAATGATATATTTTAGGCTATGAGCCTTATCTGATCTGAGATGCCCAGGAGAATAGGAGATTCTTTTTTTTTGTGTTGCTGTTTTTTAATGATGTGTTAGGGCATGGGGTTCCCTGAGCATTTAGCAAAGAGGTGTCAGGGTGAAACAGCTGCACATGTTAAACCGCGGTGAAACCCAACTCCTTTTCATCTCCTGGGTTATACAGCTCTTTGTGAAATGATTCCACGGGGCAAAGTGTGAATAACTGCTAACTAATGTATGATCAGCTCCATGTTGAGGTGGTGCAAATGGGGCTGGCTGCTTGGTGCTGAAGAAGCACTGAGAAAACTCAGCACCACTGAGAAAACACCGTGTCGTAAACTGATCCAGGTTAAACAGCCTGATTCTGGGCTGATTATTTTATAGTTCCTTGACATCCAGCAAATGTGAGAACTGCAGACCTTGTAGCCATGAGGTGCCATGAGACAGCTGTAAACAGAAGGTCTTTGATGAGACAAATGGCTTGTAGGGGCAGTTCCATGCAGGCATCCCAACATAAAGGCTCCCTCGCAGGGCTGCTGCCAAAATAAAAAATAAATCAAGCCATAACAGCTATTCCAATCCTGCCTGGAAAGCTCACGTGAAGGAATCTGAGGCACTGACCTTACCTTTCCCTCACCAGTTCCTTGTCTCTACTCTGTTGACACTTTCCAAGATGTTTCCAGAAAGTATGAAAACTCTTGGTTTACAGCAGCATGAAAGTTAAGCACTCCTGGAAACAGACATTGTAATCAAACATCACTTTGTCATTAAAAGAAATGCTAAAAATCTTCAAATGTCTTGCAGAAGCAAGGACACAACTTGTTTATACACACCCTTCATTCTCCTTCAGAAGCAGGCAGGGTGTCCCAATTGGTAGCACACACTCAAACAAGGTGGACTGATAATAACAATTGATTTTAATCAGGTTTAAAATCAATAAAAAAGGTGCTTGATTACATATAGAATTTGCATGAAAGACTCTGGTCTTTTTCAGAGCTTGTTCTTCATCGTTTTCCCATTCCAAAAGGCTGTTCCTTCAATAAAGCCTCCTTCTCCTTTTTGCTTACTAGAAAGATTCCCTGTGTCTCATCACATTTATTTCAATTTGCATTGCCTAGTGTGAATTATTCATGCATTACTCAGATCCATCAAGCTGCATTTAGATGAGAATTTGAAACTAAATATTTGAAATTTGAAATTTCATTTCATTTGAAATGAAACTAAATATTTGAAACTAAATATTTGAAACTAAATATACACAATATTTTACCAAAATACTTCTACTCTAAATACATGTAAGATAAAGACACAAGACAGAGTGTTGAGAGACTTCTTAGATAAAGAAATACTTTATCTCTGTGTATTAACCTTAACTGATTGGGTTTTGATCACTGCAGAGCAGAATCTGAGATTTATTATGAACCAATTCTCACAGTCTCACTTCATTCAAGGCAGGGAGGGGAAGACAAATTTCCCTGCCTTCCCAGACCCTGAGGAGCTTCTGAAGTGAGAATCCAGTACTCATTGTACCTGATTAATCAGATACACCTAGATGAAAAAGTTTAATAGTGCAACAAACTCTGTTTAAAGAAGCTCACTCAGCAACCAGGTCAAGGTTTTGGCTTTTGTTTGAAAGGTCAGCAGCATTAATTCACTGTTGCCAGAGAAGCTGACAAAATATCACACTGCTGGTCACTGATTAGAGGGCCTGACTGTGGAAATTCAGAAAGATCAGGACCCATTTATTTTATTATTTGTATCAAAGTCCAGGACGAGCCCAAGAATTTTAAATCCTTCCCCCTGCCAAGCTAGAACAGCTCTGGATTATTTTGTGATGTGGTTTAGAACTTCCCAAGGGTCAAGGTGTAGGAAATTCACCCACTGCCAGCACTTGAACATCCTTTGAGCATTAAGTTATTGGTTCACTGAGAGATTTCAAAATGTCAACCAGACACTTTTTCTCTGGGAGCACTGAGGTCTCTGAGGGCTCCTCTTGGTTTTTTGGGGCATCCAGAGAGGTCAGGTTTGAGTTCTCACACCTCTGTTCACGTTCACATCAGTGTGGTCACTCATGTCCAGAACTTGGAGCAGAAGGGGTGCTAAAAACACATTAAATTACCAATGATGATCATTCAAGTACAGTAGTGGGGGAAAAAAATTACACATTTTACCACAATGTTTAGGCCAGGATGGAATATCCACAGGAAATGGGATTTGTTGAGGAATAAACATGAATTTCTTATACAATTCCATATGCCAGAACCCACTGGGGTCTTGCAAATTCAAAAAATTCTCACATATTTCTCTTTTTTTCTCCTTTTGTTTTCTCAGTTTTTCCTTGCTGGAAAATTATGAAGTGTGAGAAAGAAGCAGAAAGTGCTTACATTAAAGTGCAAAATTTTGGGAAAAACCCAACACACCTTTACAGGATTCTCAGCACTGCCTTCTGAACAAACCCCCAAAATGGTGAAAGGAAGTTGGGAAGAATGGAAAGAAATTTACTTTCCTCTGCTTCTGATTTCATTTTCCTCATTTGCTTCGTAGCAAATCCACTTAGACTGAACAGTGTTTCAAAATTGAAGCTATCAGTTTTGTAAATGGATTTGTCCAACCCATTTAGCCCAAAATATTTGTATTTAACTTGGTAAATGATGCTTTCCAACTAATAAAATAAAACCAGCTGTGCTAGAAATGTGTGTGCTGATTCTACTCCCAGCCCTGCTCATGGATAAATATTTCAGAGGTTCTTGTGTTCAAGTGCTTCATTTAAATTAACTTTCTGAGAACCCTGGTGGGTAACAGTATCAACACAGAGAGTCAATTAATTCAAATAATCTTTATTTTCCAGTATTAAAATGTTCATTATTGTAGTAGGTCAACCACACATTTCTCTCTTATAAAGAAATCACCCACTCACTGCTTCCTTGCTTCCTTTTAAAAACATTAGCAATAAACAATCTGGAAATCAGAAATAAATATTACTTGCTAGTCCTATGCTTGTTGGCCAAAAAAAACCAAAACTCTAAAAAGAATGTTTTAAGCAGAAAAGCAAGTGGTAAAAATTAGTATTTGATGCTTAGTAACCTTCTTGCAGAATGAATATTCATTCCCACAGGTCATGAGTCAGTAGAAAACATTTCAGATTATTGAAGAATGGGAATTCAGTGTTGCTCTTGAGCTCTTCAGTCAGGCACAGGTCTTGCAGAATTTGGGTTGTCAGTCTATTGGCAAGAATTTGGCAGAGGTGCCAGCTATCAGTCATGAAGGGTTTCTGCAGTTTAGATAAAAATAGCTGAGGTGAAGCTTTAGGGTTGTTTATAAAGAACAAGTGAAATCTTCCTTTAATCTGTTACTGACAGATGGAAATACCACAGCTTGTTTTCAGGCCAAATTCAATGCATGTAGTCTGAGCCCCTCTGGAATATAAAGTGCCAGTTAAGTGGCAAAAATACAGGAGAAAAGCACTTCTGCATGGTCCTGCTGTGGGAGGGAAGGTGGTTGAGGACCTGGGTGCCTGGACCACGGGGTCACTGAGCTGCATCTCCTTGTGAAACTCTACATTATAAGCAGATCCTGTGCCTCAGCTTCTGAATTACTCCTAAAATTAACCATCTTTCTCTTTTGTCCACTTTATCACCTTATTTTCCCGGGAAGTTCCTCAGAGCAAGAGGCTGTACTCTGTACATATGTGTGGGCTGACTCTGGCCACTGTCCAGCTGCTCACCCAGTCCAGTCCCCTCCTCAGGGACATGGGGAGAGGGGAAAAAATGGGATGGAATAGCTCATGGGTTGAGATAAGGACAAGGAATTCACTCACCCTTTCCCAGACTCAGCTCCACTCTGGCTCCTCTGCCTCTCCATCCTCATGTGTGTCCCCACTGTACTGTGGTCCCTCTGAGGGGAATCCCTGCTCCAGCCAGGACCTGGAGCACCTCTTCTCCATCTTCACTGATCTGGGTCCTTCAGGACTGTTCCTCAGCTTTTACCCCTTCCCTTCTGCCTGTCCAGCATTTTTGCCCTTTATTGAACACCTTTCCCAGCCCAGACGAGGGGCTCAGCTGTGCCTGGTGGTGGGACTGGAGTTCCTGGGTTGCTGGAGCAGCCATGTCCTTCTCAGGGCAGCCCCAGCTTCTCCTCACAGAGCCCCCAGCTGCCAAAAACACCCAAAACAACAGGATTTTCCAATAAATGGGAAAGGGGACCCCACAGTAGCTGTTACCACCTGAGATGGGCAGCAAACAGGGAGCCCTGGCCCCCAAGAACCTGGCTCCATGAAGGGCTGGGTTGGCATCTTGAGCCTAAGGAAGGAATTTTACAGGGAGAGAATTGATTTTCATCAGTTTCTTGCTGTTCCATGTCACTCCTAAGGCAGCTTTAAGGGATCACCTGGTGGGAACACAGAGTGAGGTCTGGGGTTGTTCCAGGTTCAGAGGTGCCCACGCTGGAGATCACAGCAAATAAAGAGTCACACAGGCTCCCATGTCCAGGGAATTTCTCTTGGGGTCACCATCAGTCCCAGGACCAGGATGTGCCATGGTCCTGGGCAGAGTTATGCCCACAGCACAGAGTTATTCCCACAGCACAAGAGGGAGCCTTCCTGTGGCTCTGGGATGCCATTTTAGAAACCCCAATTGTATCTTTTGTTAGAGCAGAATGTTGCACTGTCCTAAAAGAGTTGCCACAAATAAAAAATCCCACACAGTGTCATCTCATTGGCAATAGCAGGGTATTTCATACTCCCACTAATACACATGAATACTCTGTCACTGTTGGTGGTACCCTGCTTGTTCTCATGGAAGGCAGCAGATATTATTCTGACAAAAAATTGACTCAAAATACTGCTTGGTAGATAACCTTCATGTTTGCATTTTGACCTTTCCTGAACTTTTTTCCAAGCCCTTCTCTCCAAACACATTATGGGGAAACTCACTTTTCAAAAGCCAGGAGAGCTGCCTTTCTGTCTGACCTGTGCCAGAACAGAAACCTCAGTTTCTGAAAAACAGCATTACAACTGTCATGCTGTTCTACTTTTACAACCAAACAAAGAAAATCAATTACTCTGGCACCCCCCTGCCTGGCAGGGTGAGGCTGGGTGAGATTTCTCAACAGACAGAGCACGTGTTTCTTGAAAACCCATTTCTGAAACCTGGCACTTCAGCTAAGGAAATAAGGCCTCCTTTCACAGATATTACATCTTTATCACCTCAGTTACAACTCACAGATCATTCTGTATTTTATCACTGGGACACCTGCTAAATGCTGGACTAAAAGCACATATTCCTGGTGACTGGGCCACGAGGAAGTCCATGGATGGTGACACTTGCCAATAACCTCTGCTGCACAGAGTTAAAAATATCTGCCCCATTCCCTTCCCCATCACCCTCTCCATTCTTAATTTTCACCTCTTGAGAAAAATATAGTATTTGGTATTAGGGTTCACTTCTGTAAAGGATTTTAGCAGTCCCCATTTTTAGAGATGGAGCCTCCCAGGTCAGGGAAGGCCTTATTTTCTGAATGCCTAATGCATAGTTAAAGGCTGATAATAGCATGGGATAGCTCCAAGAATATTATATAACTTACTGAGTGTCTATTAAAAAATAGAGAGACTTTGTCATTTAAAAAAAAAAAAAAAGAAAATAGAAGCCTGTGAGATTGCCACCATCTGTATGGAGTCTTTTTTCTTCCCAGATGAATTAGTTGTCAGGGGAGGAATTATTTTAGGCATCAAGTAACCCCTGATTGTGAGTGACAGACTAATACAGGAGCAGATGCAGGGTTAGTGCAGCCTGTCCATTATGTGGAAAGGAGAGCCCTGCATGTCCCACTCACTGTGCACAGGGCCCTGGGTTATTAAAGGAGTAACTGGAAGTGGGTCAGGCCTGGGAGATGTTTCACACTGCTCACAGCAGATGTTCTTCAGCAGGGAGAGAGCAAGCAGGGAGTAGTGCTGGGGGTGCTGCAGAAGGAGGGCTCGCTGCTCACAGCACCTCATGGATTTTCAACCAGAAACACAAAGCCAGCTTTTTCACTCAAACAGCCAGCACTGTGAGAAAATTCCTCAAAATCTGATTTCTGCAGAAATCCTGCCCAAATGTAGCACCCTTGTTTGAGAGTATGCTGACAACATCTTGGTGAATCCAGATAAACAGAGCCAACAAGGAACATTCTCAATACATCTAAAGATAAAATCAGTTGTCACCATCTCCTATTTCAGCTAATGGAAATGTCTTTTTTTTTTTTTTTACATAAATATGGATATCAGTAAATCCCCTGTCTTTGCAGGCAGTACAAGTCTGTTATGAGAACATTTACCTACTCAACAATGTCATATTTATAAGTTTATGCAATAAAACCTCACCCTGATTTCCAATCTGAAAAAGCTTTCTTGTAATAGAAGTGTGTTAAAAGCTGTCTGGAAACCTGCCTGATTTCATTAGGAATTTAAAACTCAAACCCTGATCCTTCAAATCTTGACAAAGCCTCCCAAATTTAGCAGAATATCTGGATTAGTCTCCCATCTAAAACATTTTTCTTATTTAGTGGACCCAAAGTAAGCCTGAGCTGGCTTGAGAATGAAAATTCAAAAGTGAACTGGTGGGCTGTGAAACATTTTACAGTCTGAAAGGAAAAGAAAATCTGCAATAAATAAACACTGAAAGCCACAAAACAGTGGGTTTTTTTTTTTTTTCCAAATCTAGTATAAAGAGAGCAGATGATCAAAATAAACAGGTACACAAAATATTCATGTTGGTGAGATCTGATAGTTTTCCCTTTAGAGAGCACTGTGGAACTCAAGAGGATTGTGGACAGTGCCAGATGAGAGGGAAGAAATAAAAAACAGTGACATCTTGTGGTGAGGAAAACGCTTTGGTGAGATAAATTTCTGTACTCAAAAATCTAGATGTTAGACTACAGCTATTTAGAACTGAGGTGGTGACTTTTCCCCTCCTCTGAGTTGGTTTTTGGGATTTTTTTTTTCTGTTTTTGGTGGGCCCCTAAGTGGTGCTGTTAGAGAAGGAGCTGTTTCCACCAAGAAACAAGCAGTGGCTACATTGAGTTTAAATGAAGATATTCCTGTCTAGCTGCTCCCTGTGCAGTATTTATCAAAAATCACTGGTCTCTGCAGCTGCATTACTGAAGCAGAGGGGGATTAATCCTTGACCCCAATATCCCCCTGCTGAAATGCTCAAGCTCCAGCCCAGCACAGTGTCACTTCTGGGGAAGGCCATGATGCAGTAAAAAGGAACATTTTCTTAGAAATTACTCCTAAAATGACCCACTCTGCCTAGGCAAGCATCTGCTGTTGGAAAAGGGGATGGGAGTATCAGAAAAAGAACTTAGCAGACCCTTGCTTTAATTTCTGACACCACAGTTTGATTAAAAATAAACCCAAAGCTCTATCAGGCAGAGTGACTCTGGCAAAATATTTCTTAAACCCCACCAAGACTACTGAAATCAACAGGAATTCTTGTTTTTGACCTAATGAAAATACTTTAATCTATTATTATCCAACATTTTCTGTCTTACTGCAGGGTTTATTCTTAAGTCATGTGATTTCTTTGCCAGGGCAGGTGGCAGTAATAATATAATAAAAGCTTGATAATTATTTTAGGTGCCATGGACTGTCTGGTACAGTATCTCCCAGTGAGTAATAAATGCTCTGAAGTTACTCCATTAGTTGGTTCCTTTTGATTGCTTTTGAGATAAGAGAAGAATGTTACAGGATTGGGGTTTTTTGTAATTAAAAATTAATTTTAAAAACCTGTAAATAAGAACTTTCAGATTTCTTGAGATCTGCCAACTTTATTTCTTGACAGTAAAAGAATGATGTGGAGAAGGAGGTGTTTTATGGGGTATTCCAAAGGTCTAATTAAGAATTCTTGGAAACTCTCAAAATGGACCTTAAGGAACACAATTCCTGGTTCTCATTCAAGAGTATTATTAGAATTAAAAGAATTGTGTGCCTTTATTTGCACGCAATATTTTATTTTATAAATTTATTTATAAATA
>WBNO01007606.1:89353-246251 GCA_013400575.1 Peucedramus taeniatus | reverse complement strand
TTGTCTGAAGCTCCCATTCTGCCTGCAACACTCATGAGTTTCAATTTTATTTATTTATTCAGTTATGCTTATGAAAGGCAGCAATACAAAGCGAATTGCAATAGCTAAAAAGTAAACACGGTATCTGCCAGGTCCTTGGGTTCTTCTCACTTTTGCCCCCCACTTTTTGTTAGGAAAACAAAAACTACAAGGTTTTTCATCTGCAGCAGAGATAAGACACTTTCATGATCTGCCAGTGTATGCCAAACCTATTTGGAAGGCAGCATCACCAGGCATCTTTTTGTAAGCAAATATATTAAAAGAAAGCTTTGTAAAAAAATTACCTCAAGGCTCCAGTTCATTGGTAGCTATGGCAGTGTTCCTGTGCTGTTGGCTTGCACTCACTGTGGAAAGTCCCCATGAAGTCATGAATAAACGGAGCTCTTTATGCTTTTGCCATGGGATCACATGGGCATATCAGTCCAAAATGAGCAGGAATCTATTTTACAAAACCACACTATTCTGAAGATAGAAGAATGGGTTCATTTAAGCAGGTCTTCTCAATTCAGTACCTTTGAATAAGAACTGTTAACTAAAAGCTCATGTCATCTGTCAGCTGAAATGTATTTTCTATCTCCATTGCCATGTTTGAGCAACTAGGCCTTGAAAAGAACTTTTAAACTCTCTTCTTAATTAATACCTTAAACAGAGATAACTTGGAGTTATGTGACTTAACAGCAACTACATCAAGGTAACAGTTTTCACTCAATGCCCAGGACATTTTAAATTAAGTGTCCCACTGCATGACAGACAATTCTATCCACAGAAATGAGAAACAACAGAAGGAAAAAAAACCTAAACCAGTGAAAAAATCCTAAAACAAATGCACAGGCCCTATGAGTCTTCAAATGGAAACATCATCATCCCTACTTGGGCACAGCAATGCTAAACTGAAAATTCAAGGTCAGATCTATCACACTTTGCTTAAGCCATCTACAAAGTTGCAATGTAGAAGCTCTTGTAATCACATTTACCTGTCTGATCTGCAGCACCTCCCTCAGAATGAGTTTAGCTGTAATCTATCACCTCCAAAGGGAGCTTTGGGGGAATCCCTCAGGTACAGCATCCATAGTACACACCTCCACAGCACACATTTCTAATGACAGATGATAGATGATTAGATGGATAGATGGATAGATGGATGGATAGATAGATAGATAGATAGATAGATAGATAGATAGATAGATGGATAATTAAGCAAGATGACTCCTGTCCATGGAGCTGGAAAGACAATGGAGTTTTCCTGACACAAAGAATTCTGTCACAAGCTGTTGAGAGCAAGCTTAACAAATGCTCAGGCAGTAGCATCTGGCCAGTCACTGAACAAAGTACCAGACACTTCAGAGTTTGAAAACTGGCCATCAACATTCTTCTCTCATAGAGCTGACTTCACCAACAGCAAAACCCCGTCAGTGATGAAAACTTTCAAAAATCCTACTTTTGATTATGATGTTCAAGTTCAGGACTTCACTTGAAATTGCTGGGTTTTTTGGTTGCCCATTTTGTTGTTGGTTTTTTGCAACCGATGGCTCAGGTATAATTTTCTAAAACTTTATTGCAGATAGGACTATAGATCAAGGTTTGATTTTCCAAGAGCTTGCAGAAGTGTTACAAAATGGAAACTTTACTGAAAACAGTAGTCTATTAAAAAGGCCTTTTTAATGGGCTCGACTAGTATCAAGAACTCAAAACCAATTCCAGTTTATGGCCAAGAGTACTCAGTCTTTCTCCACTGCCCACTGTTTCATCCTGCAGAACCAAAAGTATCTATAACTTCTTCTTCCTCCTCTTTCCTGGAGTGCCAGGCAAAAGGCTGCCTCTGCTCCATCTCAAGGAGCTGAGGTGTGACTTACCATTAGAACAACCTCAAACTCAATCCCATGTAATGTCAGGCTCTCTATCAGGGTTTCTTAACCACTTCTAGATTAATAATCCTTCAGAGAGAAAATAATTTAGGGTCCATCCAGCACAGTGATGACACTTCCATGTCTCTATGGCAAACTCTTGTGCTCCCAAGATTTTCCCTTTCAAGCATATGCTCCTGAATCTTTACACTGCCTTTTGTTTCAGCATGGCAGTGCTCCTTTCAGCCCTAAGACAGATCTTAAATCTATACAGTCCATATAATCCTAGGCAGACATAATTCAATAAGCCTGTTTTTCCTTTTCATGCTATTGAGTTTGAACATTTTCTTTGCTAAACCTGCCCACAACACATCCTGTAACACAGAAAACCTTGAGCTGACTACCCATAAAATATACTGCGTCAATGGCCAGACATAAATCTGCGCTGATGCTGCAGCACAAAGAACCACTGCTGAAATGAATGTCACATCAGGCTGCGGTCTCGGAAGAACAGACAGAAGCAGAAGACACTACAAGGCAGAAACAATAAAGGAAGAAGCCTCCCCCTCTCTCCCAAGCTGCTATGAAGCAAAAAATTAGGCCAGAGACTGTCATTAAAGCAGTATTGTAATTACAGCTCCTAGAACCTTTTAGCAGTAAGTTGAGGACAGAAAGAAGTTTCTTTAGAAGGTGCCAAGCTTCTTTCAACAGAAAACAGAAAAACATCTCTCAGTCATCCACTCAAAAATGTGAAGTCATGCCAGAGAACTGTGTGCATGCAGGCTATCAGATTTATAAAAGCGGTGCCTCACGCAAGTACAAATGAACCCTCTCAGCTTTCTCTGGTGGAGGCTGGGAAAGAAAGCAAGTAAGCCAGCAGCTGTTATTCCTCAGAAACCTGATCATAACCTCATCAGGATCTTTGCTTCCCCACTCAGTTACTCAAATTCTGAACCACAGAAGAGCAGGTATGACATTAGTACCAGGAAGGCTGGGCATGGAGAACAGATCAGCTGTACAGCTGGAAGTCAGGCAGAAACAAATTGTGTGCCATGGATCCTAGCAAATGAAAGAAAAGAGGAAAAAGACTGTGGGAATACAGGGGAAGAGATTAAGGATGCTTTCATCTTCCCATTTTCCCCTGATATTTCTTTATGAAGCACACAGCAAAGATTTAGAAGACAAAAATACTTTTATATCTATATTCTCACAAATAAGCAAATTACGATAGTGTTATTTCCCTCCTTTCACATTCATTTTATGCACATTTCTCTTGAATATGTTTGTTGGAGAACTCTTTGTAGATCCAGAGTCAGGATCTCCTAATTGCAGTAGTAAGAGTTCCTGAATAATAAGGAAACAGAAACCATCCAGACCCAAACAAGAAATTCTTCCTTCTTTCCACTGCTCTGGCTCCACTCCCCTGTCCTCCTGAAGTGCTGTAATGTATCTGTTTCTTTGTGTTCCTGAGAGTTTCCCAAGATACAGGAACTGGGAGTGCCAATTCCTACCAAGAGTTATTCACAGAATCATAGAATGAGGTGGGACACCACCATCAGGCATGCAGAGAATAAGGATAGCCTTGAGGAAGAACAAATTTTATCCTACTTTTTGCGTGCCACCTTCTGAGATTTAAAAAAAAAATGGAGGAATGCTGCAGAGAAATAATAGTTTCATGAGAAACACATTTTATGGTGGGAAGCACAGAGCAAAAAAAAAAATCACTGGTTAAGAACCAGAAAAATTAGAAGGAAGTAACAATTTAAACGTCAGTGACATTTCTGATAATGTGCCTAATGGCGCAGCACAGAAGAAAATTAATCCTTAACTTTCTAATTTGGATTTATGGGGGAAGTATATAATTCAGTGGATCTTCAGTATGTAACACACAGGGAGTATTTCAGCTTTCCAAAAGCATGTGCTGCTTCAATCAGGATATGTCAGTGGAATAGGCTGGTGAGTACTCATTAAATCACTTGTTTATTATTCACACTACAGGAATGTGAGTTCTATTGGTAAAATGAATCAATCAGAGAGCAAAGAGCTATTCTCTGGAGTCTGCATTAATCAGCCCGACAAGCTGTCATTAAGGATTGGGTCAGGCTCATAGCACAGCACCCAACCAGTGGGGAAAAAAATCCCTGAGATGGCTGGAACAGGGAACAGTTCACCCATTTAAAGCTGTCCCCAGAGGCTTGTGTCAAGCATTTATTACTGCTCACACACAGCTGCAGAAGCTTTCAAGTGAGAAACCTGCATTCCCGGACGTTCCAGAACTGCATGGAAACTTGCTTGATCCCAACTAGTTCTGGGAGGACAAGCAAGATGAAGTACCCTGAAAGAAACAGTGCTTTTAATACAGCCCTCTGAAGGAAATGCATTCATGAACTTAGAAAAGGTCTAAAACTAGGACACATGTCAGAACAGATACACTGTTGGGAAACACTCAGAGCTGCCATGCAGTCTGCACTTCAAATAAAATGTTTTTAAAAGAACAACACTATTTTTCCAGACTATTTTTCATGAAAGCATATTGCTTTCAAGGTTTAGCTGCTGTCCAGACTCCCTCAATGTGAAGTCTAAAATATAAAGTATCATTTAAAAAAATGTCACTCATGAGAATGCACCAAAAATAGCTTTTGGTTTTTTAAAGAAATCCAATCAAAACAAAAACCCACAATCATTAACCTACCCCACTCCCTACCCTACTGGTAAAGATCATGAACTCCTAAAATCTCATTATTCTAAGATATACTCTGTTAATGAGAATGAACATAACAGAGAATACAAGCACTAGCTGGGCTGCAGGAGCCCTAAACAGACCAGAAACGTGGAACAAAAAACAAGCAGTCAGCAGTTCTGATAATACTGTAAAGCCATGTAATACATATAGCAACGTGTAAAATCAATACATGGTACCAGAGAACACAATCACACACTGCGGCAACTGGGATGGAGGAGTGATAAAATCAATGTTTCTGTTCTTGTCAGCACTTGTGCCAACTGCACTTTCAAGCTAGATGGAGTTTAAAACTGAGCATGACCTACAGAGACAGAGCTGCAGGATGGGCTACAAAAATTGCTGAATAGCTCGAAGAAGAAGTGGTTTAGTTGAAGTGTACTTCAGGGGAGGCTGCCAGAGAAGGCAGTCCGGAGGGAAAAACAATAAAAGGATGAGTGTCTAATTGCAGCAATGTAGTATGAGTGCAAATGCTCAGAAATGAGGAAGAAAATCATTCTGTCCTCACAACAGAGTTTCTTCATCTCACAGAACTCTATACGGAGCGCTGAGCATGCCGCTGCTCTAAACTTGATGTTAAAAGCTACGTCACAGAACTATGCAGTAATATTAGTGCAAGCATTTAAATACAGCCCCAGGCAGCATTGGCAAGACTGTATCCTGCAGATCAAGAGATGGGATTATTCCACTCTAGGCAGCACTTGTCAGACCACACTTGGACTACCCAGGCTTGGTCATCCCAGCTCAAGAAATTGAACACCATCCTGCATTGTTCCACCAAAACAAATAATGAATGTAGGTTGCTTCACAGAAAATTTTGGCATGGCTACAAGAAAAATTGAAAACAAACTGAACTAATTGAAAACAAACACTGGAATAGATTATCAAGAGAAATGGTGGCATTTCTCTTGCTATAAATACTCAGTGCTGAGCTTGACAAGGTCCTGGGTAACAGAAACTAAGGTTTTCCCTTCAACAGAAGGTTGGACCAGATGTTCTCTAGAGGTTCCTACCAACCTAGAGGTTTTTCTGACTCCATGATCTAAACATATGTTATGCTATATGCACTGCTAAATACTACTTTTGCCATAAACTCATTTTAAATTAGATTTTTTCTGATTTTTCTTTCAATTCCAGTAATAAAATAAAAATTTTAAAAAACAGTAATGACAAGACAATGGAGGATGGTTCACTGTTTTTCAGAATAACTGTCAGCATCTATTGATATTAGCAAGAACAAGACTTTAAAGGAAATGCCCTTTCACAGAATAATTAATTATACAAGAAGACTTTCTACCAGAGAATTTTGGATAAATGGCTGAAAGGATTTACATTAATTAATTCAATTCCTTTAGTGTCTATTAAGCATTTTTTACCATATACTTTGAAAGGCAAGACACACAAACTTTTGGTCTGACCCAGTATATCCAATTTTGCATTTGAGCTTCATGAATGGGAGACAAATCAATATACCAGAAGTCAAACATAGTAGTAATAAATTGTAACTCCACTACGGTTTATTTGGATCATGAATTTAAATACTCAAAACAGAACCATTGAAATCCTACCACTAATAAGGTGAACCTTACCACTAACACCTACTAAATCACGAAGCACAATTATTTATTTCAATTAAGTTGTACATGAACGAACAGACTAAGAGACAAAACAAGAATAAAATCCAGCAACAGTATCAGGTTCCACTTCTAGCTAAAAGC
The DNA here is from genome assembly GCA_013400575.1 of Peucedramus taeniatus. NCBI lineage: Eukaryota > Metazoa > Chordata > Aves > Passeriformes > Fringillidae > Peucedramus > Peucedramus taeniatus. The sequence goes on along the minus strand of WBNO01007606.1, from coordinate 239,910 downwards.
AGAAAGACAAACTCAAATTTCCAAAGAAAATAGGATTCCAACCTGCCAAAGTAACAGACAGCTCTGTCACACCAAGATAATATATCATAGCCACCTCCAGAGGCATATTCTATTAAGAGAGTAGATAACACCTAAAAAAAGCCTAAACAAACACAAAAATACCAAACCAGGAACAGACCTAACTCCAGCAATCTGCATTTTAGACTGCATCATGTAGGACACAAAACCAATGTTGCAGTGAAAGACATCCCAACATCCTCCCAGATCCCGTGAGTGCAAAGAAAGATCCCACCTGAGAGTCCTGTCTACATTCCACGTGCTGAAAAAGCTGTTAGCACAAACATCACTCAGACACTAAAAGACTAACATATGTCTTGAGGGGCTATGGAAAGTAGGAACAAATCCTACTGCCAGCCATGCAACAACTCCACCTTCTGTAAGTGTTAAATCCAATGCTGGGTAATTTGTTCATTAGTTATGGAATATACTTTCTTTTCTGGTTTGGAGTCATAAAAAAAAATTACAATGAAATCAATAAAGAGAGATATCCCACAGCCAAGTCTTCACCTTGACTGTCATCCATTGGATGACAATCCTAAGAAGAGACCTCCAGTTTACTCTGTGACACTTTGCAGGTGGTGAGGAGGCGTGACATGAGAAAACTTCCACTCCTCTAGGTACTTCTGGATGCCAGTGGCATGATGCCAGACCTCTGGAGTACACCGCCAAATAAAAGGATCCCGTACCAGTCCTAACCCTGTTAGGAGTTCTGTGCCTGCAGACAATGCCTCAAGCATGTGGAGTTCCAGGGTGGCTTGGCTCTGAAGTCCCCCACAATGCACATGGCACATAACAGATGGTTGGTTGCTTAAGACACTTAGCAGGGACTTCAGGGATCCAGATTCAATTTCGGTTTAACTTTGTACAAGTCCCTTAGAAGGACACATCTACACCACAGATATAGACAGATTTAAGCTGTCTCTGCCCAAGCTAATCTGGCAATGAAAGTGCAGGAGGACTGCTGCAGAAACCCAAGCTTGAAGGAAGTGATCTGCAGGATTTCTGAGTTTGTGGGCACTGCCATACAGATCTCAACACAAGCCTCTCCATGCTGAAGTCTGCTGCATGTGGACTTCTGTCCTGGTTTTGGCTGGGATAGAGTTCGTTTTCTTCCTAATAGCTGGTAGAGTGCTGCGTTTTGGATTTGGTGTAAGAATAACATCAATAACACAGAATCACAGAATGCCTTGGGTTGGAAGGGACCTCAAAGATCATCTAATTCCAATCACACTGTCATGGGCAGGGAACCTTCCACGAGACCAGGCTGCTCAAAGCCCCAACCTGGCCTTGAACAATTCCAGGGATGGGGAATCCACAACTTCCCTGGGCAATCTGTGCCAGTGGCTCCCATCTGTTTCTGAGCACTGCTTACCTTGAGTCAAGGACTCTTCAGGGTCTCATGCTCTGCCAGCTAGGAGGTGCAGAAGAAGTTGGGAGGAAGAATGGGCAGGACTGGCCAAAGGGATGTTCCATACCACAGAATGCCATGCACAGTACAGAAACTGCAGGGAGTCAGTCAGGAGCCATCAATCACTGCTCAGGGATGGGCTGCGCATCAGTCAGTGGATGTATTGTACATCACTTGGGGGTTTGGGAATTTAATTTATCTCTCTCTCTCTGTTATTTCCCTTTTAATTACAATTATCACTATGTAGTTATTGTTGTTATTATATTTTATTTCTGTTATTAAACTGCTTTTACCTCAACCCATTTACCTCTCTCGTGATTCTCCTCCCCATCCCACTTGGGCAGAGGGATGGGGAAATGAGCAAGCAGCAGTGTGGTACTGAGTTGCTGGCTGGGGTTAAACCATGACAACTTGCTAGTTCTGGTCTCTAAAGGCTCTCAGCCCTCTACCCTTGTGCTCTATGGCAGACATTCTCTTTGTTTTGGTGTCTCAGCTTTCCATCTGTATCAGGAGGATAAAAGCACAGCCCATACTTACGGGGTGTCAAGAGGATAAATACATTAAGTGGTCCTAAGGCACTCTGGGATTATGGCAACAGATGTAATATCAATTCCTTAAAGCAGGGAAAATGGAGAATACAGGGCAACTGAAACTCTAAGGAAAGAGCAGTTGAGAACGTAAAGTTTATTTTTTTCTAATTTAACTGTGTCTCTGCACCCAGAGGATACTGCAAAAGAAAAAGGCAAACTTTGGAACACAGCAGTAGCTTGATGAAAGGTTAAAAGTGGGGGATGGGCACAGAAGTAAAGGATACTAAGATTCTTAACCATCAATTCAGTTTAAAACTACTATGAAATGAGACAAAAATATGTTTGCATTTCTGAATTACAATCTATTCATAGACACCTCTCTTACCTGCTCAAGTGCATAACTAGTTGGAAACTCTCCAAGACAATACAGAAGAAGAAAGGAGTCTTGTGAAGAAACCACTCCTCTCAGCAGTGACACAGCTACTAACAAAATGTAAATATTCAGCAGCACCATTAAAAACAAAGTGTGCTTAATACATCAATTAAAGAAGCCTAAAAGTACAAACCTCTAATTCAGAAGCAGCTGTTCTAGTAAATTCCAATTCTCTATGACAGCAAATTGAGGAAACTTTCTTGAATAGTATAATGCAAATTCTTTTCCCTCTGTTTCATTTTTGCATCATTTTAGCCTCAGTGATTGTATGTTGTGGTATAGCGACATGACTATATATGATGGAATTGCTCCCAGTTAACTGCTTCCACCGTTAACCATTCCGTACCTCATTTGCTGAGTAAACTGCATGGTTTAAGTTAAAATGCTTTGCAGCACATCCACAACATGGTAGAAATGAGCACACAAGCAACTAATGCATCTCTCTTAATGACTAGCAATTCGTTAAGCTGATGAAACCTACAGCTTATAGTCATCTGTTCATAATCTTATATTCATCCATAGCCCATTATTGTCTTGCTTTAGTCTTCTTCATCATAAAAAAAATTAAAAACATTAAACCCTGCTTATTTTAGTTAAAAAAGTACTTATCAGTCACAACTCAATACAGTGTTAGAAATTAATAATTCTGTAACAGATGATTAGCATACCAGTTTCTGCTGTTTTTTTTCCTTGCAGCAACTCTCAATACATGTCATATACTTTTAAGAATCAACTATAATGTGATCATTTTCTACTGCAGACCTATAATTTGTACCTACAGCAATACAAATTGTACCAGAACATCCTGTTGTACAAATTGTACCAGCACATAAAACAGAAGTATGGGGAAATCGACAAAAGAAATTAAAAATATACAAATTCAGTCTCTGATACTTCATGACTTGCCAGTGTTATATGGGAAGAATGACATGTAGAGACTAGTTTAATGTATCTTTAAAACTATTCCCTAGGCATTGATTAGAAACAGCAATAAGGGGTTTTCATTCAGCAGTCAGAAGACAGGATTAACAAAAGGAGCTTGAAATGAGGACAAAGTAGATTCAACAGAGTCCATGGGTACAGAGGTCTTTCCCTACTAAAACAAGCAACATTTTTAAACATTACTAATTCTTTTGGTTCTGAGAAGTTAATTCTCATCTCCTACATTTAACAACAAAAACACAGCAAATACAAGGAAGCAAAGAAATAAATAAATGGCAAACTAGTCTTCCTGTGCTTCAGCTTCCATCCCTTTCCAAGGGGTAGCCATCAGCTGTGTTCCCAGACAGCATTGGGTGAGAGAGAAGAGACCCAGCATGTTAACTGCATAACCAAACACTTAAAGATGGGTTTGGGTTGCTCACTAAGACTGTAGACTTGTCAGTGGCTTGATTAAGGATAACAACAAGAAGTGACTGGATGTTCTGTAAACCTGTGGAGAACCTAGCCCTGGCTGCATTACCTGAGCAGTGACAAAGCTACTGACCAGGGTGCCAAGTTTCAAAAGACAGTACTGAAGAAGAGCTGTAGATGACTACTAAACTTCAAACTGGCCACAAGTCCCATGAATGTTCACAATCCTTGCTATACTGGATGCAGTAGTTAAATGAAGAAGATTCGGATAGGCGTGTGAACTTTGGCCCAGCTCATTAAAGGCAGCAGGAAAGAACAATCATTCCAGTGAAATTTCCAAACAACTGGAATTTCAGTTATCTGTGTTGAATAAATTAAGCAATTTAAGTTGCTCCTAAGCAGCAAGGGACCAAGCTAAATGGAGATCTGAGTTGATTTAAAGCTAATTTGTGTCAGAAAGTTCAGAAATGGCTTTCAGTTCAGCATCTGCAGTAATTTCTATGCAGTGGCATTAAAACTATTAAGTTTCATGTGAGGACTCTCCAATAGGTCCAGCAAACATTCGCTGTCTAATAACACACCTTCAGCCATATGAGGTCCTTTCCCTTTGTTTGGGAAATGTGGTTTATTTATTTCTGCAAGATATTTAAAGTAAAGCCCAACATAAACAGCAGAATTCTTCTTTTTGTTCACGGTTTTCATAAGTTGCTGAAAGGCTGGGTAACTTTATGCATTACAAATACAGAGGACCTATAGTATTCCATAATACCTGTGGTGACTTGGCAACCCATTAGGAACATTCCAACTATGTGTACAGCAAAACCCTAATAAACCACACTTGACTTTCCAGAAACTAGAATGCATTCTCCCATCTTTCCTACCCTGGTCTTGCTCTGTGTCAGCAGTGTTTAAATAAACAAATTAGATGCCTCCTTGGACAGCCAGATAATGGAGTTACAAGCTCATCCTCTACTCACATGAGAAAGATTATACCCCTTTAGACGGGCCTCTTGCAGACCCTACTTACCTGGGGGGGTAGCAGGAGCAGACAAAAAGGGACCCCGCTAACCAAGGCCCTTCCAATTTGCTTACTTAAATGGGTCTAGGAATGCAGAATTAAGTTGGAAATATCACAGTTATTACCCTTATTCAAAACTGACAAGAAGTCATCGCTTTACGGGAATTTGACACATACTTTAAAAACAACTTGTTTTTAAAGTTAGGGGAGTCGAGACATGGAAGGCTGAAGAAATTTGTTTAATGTCATCCTCATGTCCTCAAAGGATATGAGGAACAGAACCTAAGTCATATGTTTTAAAGAAAGATTTAACTCTGGGAGTACAAGGGAGCAGGGAGAACTGGAGGGGAGGAATTTGCTTTCCAACTTGAAATTCTTACTGTGCCCTTCAATGACCATAAACCTCCTCATGTACAAATGAACAAACTGTCCAACAGGCCACATTACAACAGTTGCGTACAACAAGTCTGCTTGAGCGATGAATCAACTCGTTGTTTATCCAAAATTACAGACACAAATGGCTCTCACACCTACCAACAGCTAGAATTAAAACACTTCCACACTGAAGGAAAACCAAAATAATTTTAAAATCCCCCGCACCTTAAAAAAACCAAACCCAAAACAACCCAAATAAAATACAGCGTTAGCAAAGAGTAGTTAGTGAGAGGAATACTGCAAAAAAATGCCACATCTCATGTCTTGCTTATCAAGTTGAAACAGCTTAGACCCTAAAATGAGGTATGAGGCCCTCACCACCTGGACTAATCAGTGTAACTCAGCTCTCATGCAAACCTCAATATTTTAAATTAAAATTAGTCTCAGGTCGCCAATAATGTTTTAATATTATTCTGTAATGTCATCATGCTGGTTACAAATGGACTTCATTTACCTCACATTCATTAGGACACCACACTGTTTGAACTCAATATTACCTTTCCTTCTCCTCCCAGTCAAAACATTGTCATGCTAAAATGTTTTTCTAATAGTTCTCTCCCACTGAGGTGCATGTTTCCATACGGACACCAACAGTGCTATACTATTTGGATAGGAATCTAAAACTAATAGCTGAGATCTTTTCACAGATTCTCAAATCCCTATCAGAAAAAAAAGAAAAAAAAGAATTCTCCAGCTAATGTCACTGAAAACATTAGCTTTCCCAGAATTCACTGTCTTGTGGGTTTCTCTTGGGTTTTTGATGTGAGTTTGGTTTTGGTTTTTTTTTGCTTGGGAGGAGGGGTTGTTTGTTTGGGATTTTTCTGTTTGCTTTTGGTTGGTTGTTTTTGGATAGTCTTATTCTCACAGGATTGTACCACAACTGTCACTGTACCACAACTTATGTCATTATAGTGAAAATACAACAGAAATAAATATCACTATTATGTCAAGAGACAACCATCCCAGGGTCACTCTCTGTCTCTCCTTGTCATTATCCCCTGTGTAAGAAAATGGAGAATATCAGATAATGCAGCCAGCGGGAGGGCAACTAAAGAGAGAGAAATTTAATGTGTGTACTTTCCAAAGCTGTTTGTCATTAGCAATTTTGTTTTGATTTAAGGGACAAACTGTCCACCCCTTTTAAACCTCAGAGATTAATTTTCAGTTTTTTGTAGGGACAAAGTCTCTTTACATGATTTAACTGTCTGTCCAAAAGGTTCAGTTAGGCATTAAAGCTTTGTACTTTAAACTAAACAGTGCACTATATTATTTATTCCAGTTTGGCATAAATAAGTATGGATTACCTTATGCAAACCATTCTAAAGTTGTTAGCTGCTTTACAGTACCAAGAGCTTTGACAGCCGCCAGACCCAGAGAATGGACATGCTCCCTCTCTTTTATTGTGATCTGAGACTTCAGCAAAAGTGACCTCCATGGCTGCTGTACTGCTGTCTTTATGCTCATTGATAAATGCATAATATTGGTTTTAATCTACAGGAAAAAAATTAATTACTTCTGCTCTAAGATTAAATTGCACAAATAATTAATGCAGAAAAATATTATCCAGGAGCAACAGTCTTTATCCATTATTGTAATTACAGAGCATTAGGGAAAAATCTGCTGTATTTGACTTTTTGCTGCTCCTGCTGGACCAGTAAGTTTCCAGACCATGTTTTTCTTTTCTAAACTTATGTTTCAGTAAAAGGAAAATGCTAGTAGAAAATTTACTTTGAAAGTAAATATTAAATAACTGAATTTGTATATTTGACTCCACTTAAACTAGATAAATTATAACTTCATCTTATAACTTCTGCTTTTAATTGTAACATTAACACACAGGTATTATTCTTATCAGATTTTTTAGTTGTTTAAAACAAAACACTTTTAACAAATAAACCCCATTAAGGATTTTCTTGACTATGCTTAGCTTTTCCTTAGCTCTTCTTGAAACACAAAAGATCAGACTTAATAATCTTGCCATATAGATCCTAGTAAAATCCATTTTATATTAAAATTAAGCAATAGTAAAAACTATCAAGATGTCTACTATGAATGCTTTGCTGTATGCAGACTCATTAACTTAAGTTAAATTAATAGAATGAGACAAAATGTAACCGTGACCATTGACTGCTTGCAAAGTTCCCTAGTGACTTTTTGGTATCTTGTGACAGTCATTTCAAAATTTCCATTTTAAGACCACATGAAAGTCTCATTTCATGAGTGAATTTTTTTTTAAGTCATGTTTCATGTAACTTCTTTTTTTAAAATCAGTAATATTTTCTGATACATTTTGTGAAAATAATTATTGTAATTCTTTTCCTCTAATAACAATGAAGTGAAATCTCCCATAGAAAGACATATACCCTAATGTTTATATTTAGTGATTACCTTCCTTGACAATTTAGCTGCTATCTGTAGAAGCAAAAATCAATACTTTATTTCTTCTGCAGAGCAATATCGGCTACTTTGCAATCTCCGCATGTTTGCACATAAATATTCTTGAAGGCAAACTAAATCAATTAACATTTGTAGTTGTCCATCCAGTCCCTTTGCAAAACGTATTATGCACTTAGGATGAATTCAGTGTAAATCATCATCCTAGCCACACAATTAAATACTATAAGCTTCCTTAACCCTCAGCTCAGACCTTCCTAATCTCTGAAAGAAAGCAATGCCAGATGGCCACAAACAACTGTTAAGAAACAGAGGAACACAGAGAAATACCTGAAGCTCTCAGTAATTCAGTGGAGAAACACCTTGTGTTCCAACTTACTGCTAGGCCCCACTTAGACAAATTTGCTTTGTCCAACTCGTAGGTGATCCTTCCAGGTTAACTGATACACGTCCAAGTAGTTTTCAAAAGCTGTATTTTCTTGTCATGAATCGAATTCACAGACACTGAATTTTTGCTACAACTCCTGGTTGTAGTTATCACAGCGACAGCATGTACAAAGTGCAGAGAGGATCCACTGACTACTGCACTTCTCCATCACTTGAAACATACAACTATGTGTAAGTATCTATGGATACACATTAAAAGAAGTAAAATACATTGCATGTAAAAATAATGTGCGTAATATATAATATTCACATATCATTAGTTGTCAAATCTGTATGAGTTAGCTGCAAGGCTGAAAGAGAAGTAGAGCTCATTGGCCCATAAGGCACAGATTAGGCTCCATTTCTCTGCCTCAAGAAGAAATAATGGAAAAAGGTTCCTCATTTCCTACAGAAGAACATTCTCCTCTGAGCCAACACTAAGATTCATTCCAAACAATCATACCCAGCATGCTGGGATGCCAAAGGGAACCTCCAGTGTTCATTTTCAGAGGAAGCATCTCACAAACACCATTTTATATGGTAACAGTGTAGAACTGGTTTTCTCATCTCTGAAGACCAGGAGCTGCATTCTGCTTTAAATTACAGTTCAAGAAATTTCATGTTTAAAAATGAAGCTTCTCTTTTTAAAAATAAATCACTTTGCATTGCAAAAGATGATAGTCACTGCTCAGGAGCAGGCCATAGCTTCACATTTTTGGACTTGGGTTTCTTAACAGAAATTCAGAAGGAAGAAGTGAGAACAGGTAAACCTGGGAATGGAAAAAGCAGGTTAAGAAGAAAGATCGGACTGAAATAGCAGGGAGTGTTTCAGGGCAGGGCAGGAGCAAAAGGCACTGGCAGAGCTGTGTGGGGAGTCCAGCGCTGGGCTAGCAGGAGGGTTCAGGGCAGGAGTGAGAGATGCTGCAGGTGCACAGCATCACCAAGGAGCACATACAGAGTCAAACATTCACAACCTCTCGGATAGTTATGGGGGAACTAGTGGAGGTTGCAAGTATGAAGCCAGATGTGGCAAACTACAGAACACATATAGTGCAGTGTGCTTCATTCTAGTTGCATTTCCATGAATCAAAGGATGATGCTGTTCATTTGAATGTCTCATACAATAAAGTAGCACAGTCAAAAAAAGGAAAAAAAAGAATACAGCAAAACTGGAAGAATGCATGGGAACATCATTCTGGCTTGCAAAATTGAGTATAAGACAGCTACAGTTAAGAAGGGAGGACTTCTGAGCAATTTAAACCAGGCTGGAGGATTACATGTCTGTTGTGAACTACTTTGAAAAGTACCTGACATCTTGCATTTAGCATTTTTCAATAATCTCTCAGATTCACCAGGCCAGAGCATTACTTTCATTCTGAATAGCGTAGTTCACATTAAAAAAGGCATTTTTAGAATACTGGCTAGAGATGTGGTGATACAGTTTACTAACAGAAACAGAAGTGATATAAAGCTCACAACAAAAGACGTGGTAAGGAGAGTGTGAAGGGGATTAAGAGGTAAGGGTAAGAACTGAAGAAGCTCAGGACACTAGAGAACTGTTCCAGATGGTAGGCTAGTTTTAACCTAAGCAGCAATGTGTTTGTATAAAAGTCCAGTGGGAGCTGAGCAGACAGAGATGAGCACACAGACGAAGTCTGAAATGTTCTTCTGAGTTCAAGGACTGGAGAAAAAGGACTTTGAAAGTCTGATGCAAAGTCAAGAAAATTGCTCCTTGGGAAGAAGAAAAAAATCAAAGAATGATTGTTGCATCTAAGGCGGTAAAGAGTAAGAGACACCTACATAACAGATCACAGAGGACATGAGTAATGAGACCAGATAAAAGCTTTTCTAGAACTAGTTACCACATACATATATGAAAAAAAATAGTTCAAGGTGTCAAAGTAATGCAGCATTGAGTCAAATAGCCAATTTGATATAAATATGGTGTGTTCAAAATTATTTATTCCTACAATACTTATGGCAACTTTCTAATAGGCTAAGTGCACTAAAAAAGAAAAAGAAATTAAAATAATAAGTGAACTTTGATGAGATATTCTTCAGTGATCAGTTCTATCTTTCAGTAAGATGCCCACAAGTTCAGTAATTGTAGCATTTCAGTCTATTACTGATAAAAGCTCACTGTTGCGTGAGCGGTTCAACACTGTACCAAATCTCCCATTAACTCTTGCTCTTAGAGGTCATTTCAGCAAGTGGGTCAAGATAAACAGACAACTTGCTAGTAAGGCTTCTAATTTGAACAATGATATCTGTACACTGGAGGTAGCTATTTTAACTAGACTGCTAATGCCCCCTTTTCCAAAATAAATCCTGGGATGGTGTTTTCATTTATTTATGAAGCTTACTATATGCTTCTGGATCACAACCATGAATGGCTTTGTTCACATGCCCAAGCTTTGTAACCACCAGGAAAGAAGTGACCTTTGCTTTCAAACTAAGCAAACCCTTTCATATTGGGTTATATTCACGAATACTCAGTATTTCAATTAGCCTGTGATTTCCTTAAAAATACTGTACTGAAGGATGCTTAGCTGACAGAAGACTTAACTTTTCCTCCCTCCCTTGTATGTGACAATACTTTGCTCTAAGCAGCCATTATGCTTTTAACTTGCTCGCTGAGACATTCATTGTTGTAACTCCTCACGCCTCTTGGCTGATGGAGGAAAATAAATTTTGATCCCTGAGAAGCAGTGCACGTCTCCAACTTCACACACCAACGTGTACAATTGCAGCTGAAACTAAATCCATATCAATTCACCATTCCAGGCATTTTACATGTATGCTGAGACCTTAAGAGGTTAGAACATACATGATTTACTGTTTTTAATTGGAGAAATGGGACAGAACTTCCTTCAAATGAAAAAGCACTTTGTAAAATGAAATTTACACAAAGCAAATGAGATTTATGTAATTTAACAATGAAAACATACTTTAAAAATTAACCTTCAGCTTTTTGCAAAGCAAGTATTACAACAGAATGCAACAATCCAGCCACTGCAGGATTTTAATGCTACAATAATTCTGGTCTTCCTTAAAGGGCAACAATTCTGCCCTTTCTCAGATAACCCAGTTCAATGCACATTAGAACAGCAAGTCTGAGCAATTAGAAGCCAAACTACAGTAACCAGGTAGCAATAAAGATAGAGAAAGCATGTGCATTTCCCAATAGACACAAGTTTAACACTGAAAATATTCCAAGCAGGTATGAGAGAGAGGGAGGGGAGGAGAGAACTTACTCTACTGTTTCAAAGATGCATTATACACATAATGCAGCAGTGCAGGATACACTAACAGATGAAGGCAACTGAAAAGGCAGTACTTACCCAAAATATTAAATTGAAAAGGAACATCATGTATTTCAAACAACACAGGCAGCCTCTTGCCATGTTGCACTTCTTAAATTCTAAAAGGAAAACAAAGGATAGATCCAGGTAAAAGACCACATATTTGCTGCCTTTGGGTGCACTGTATTTTTCACTTTTTACGCCAGTTCCAGTCCCAGCGCCGGTCCCAGTTCCGACCCCAGTGTGGCTCTGTGTGCGTGATCCAGCTGTACCATAGAAAGCTCCTGCAGTAAAACCTCGACCAAATTGCCTCCCTGAGGTAGAAGGTTTAGCAAAATCTGAGTCTTTGCTATCCAAAGATGGACTCCGGTGAATTGAAGAATCCTCACTACTTGACTTCTCCATGATCTCTCTTTTCACAGCTGTCAGATTTAATGTATAGCATCTCTCAGCATTAAATGCAGTGCCTTGCAAATGCCACAGTGCGCTAAGAGCTGTCCGTGTTTTGCTTTTCTTTTTCTTCGTACATAAATCAGATAATCACTGCAGAATTTATTCACTGCATTGTTGCTGGGTTTGTTTTTTATAGCAATGTAGGCTGAACTCTGTCTGTCTGAAGCATGGATTTATACATTAATATCCCATGCAAGAACACACTCATTACGTATCTTGATGAATCAGTTATGCAGAACTTTGATTTTTATTAAAAAGAGCCATAAGCTCTTTCTCTGCACTCCTAGTCTACAGTCCTCTAATCTATAGGCAGCAGATGGTCCTTGCATCCATTTCCAAAAAGCTTCTGCAGTACACCTGGGAGACTCTCCTCGAGCCGGAGCACTTTCCTTGCTCTCAGCTTCCCTCTCTGTGTCTCTCTGACTCCCTCTCACACGCTGTCTTTTTTCTTTCCACCCATTTGCAGTGTCTCATTCAGTAACCCACTACCGGAGCGCACTGTGTGTTTCACTGCTGTTGCCGTGAAATCATCAGCAACTGCAACCACTGGGCATTTCCCACAGAAATCCCTGACCTAACTATCGAGTAATAAATCCGCCCTCCAGCTCGCCCCTCCCCTCTGCTTTCCATTGGACTAGTTAGCAGAAGCCTTCTCCTCTAGGACACACCTCCATGACATAATATCTTTAATAGGATTAGAATTACTCTTGACTATACAAGTGCACAACAGAAAATCTCTTTAAATGTCAAGCACTGTTTAGCTGTATATGCGCTAGAACCATTAGGCAGCGATAGTCCTTTGATGCAATAAAATACAGAAAAAGTATGGATTAGATAGGTGCTAAACTCTCTCTGCTCATTAACAGTGACTTACATTTTTTTCTGGCTTAAACAAATCTCACGGGACAAACAAAGGGAATAGGCTAGCACCCAGCACACACTGCTGAGGCACACATCTCGGTTGTACGTGCACATAATGCGACACCATCACCTGTGATATAATTAACCAGACAAAGCTGCTGCCTCTCACAATGTCATCATTCAATTCTTAAAACTCCTGAAATGTAAGGGGATCTGAGCCTACAGCTTTTTACACACTATTTAACAAGTACATCAGAGATTCTTGTTGTGTACAGCAATAAGCCATCTTACATCACAGGTCGTCTGTGAGCTAGAAACACTGACCCAAATGCCACATTTCTTTTCCACAGAGGAGTGCAACATGCCTGCTAGGACTCTGAAACAGGGGGCACAACTGTGCACGTGTGCCTGTGCATATGCATGCAAGTGCCTGGAGGGGAGGAAGAGAAGCACTTCAGGTCACTACTCCCCATACTTCCAAATTTGTCATTTTGTCATAAGCACAAAAGCAGCACACCAATGGTGCAAAGTGCTATAGCAGATTTAAAACACAGGTTATTATTTTCTTTCTGTAAAGAAAGAAACCACATTAGGAGGCCACTGTGAAGGAAATATAACTATCAGGAAAAGCAAAATTCAGTGCAATTTTCAACTGATCCCTCCACATGCTCATTAAAATGCACTGTTCATGGTTATCTCTAGTATCTTCGAAAAGACAATGGAGCATTTGTTCAATCTTACATACCTATGGCCAAAAGTGTCTAAGGATTCTGTAACTTTTATATAACAACATTAGAATCAACACCCTAAAGTAGTGCAGTACCTTTCCTGACAGGCTTTTTCTGCTAAAAGATCCCTCCACCAATAAAGTACATTAAACACCCAGTATTTGAATATGTAATATCTCTCTCTCACCTTTTCTGCTCTAAAATAAGATTTTAACAACAGGCAGGTCCAAGCCCATATCAATAATGTTTGTTCACTTTGCTTTTCAAAAGTAATTTCAAGGCTCCCTGCATCAGATGTGTCCATCAAAAAGACAACTGCAGGATGACTGCTCAGCACTGTGTGTGACAGCAGAAAAAGTTACACACAAAACACCCGAGTAAAAAAAGATAAATTAACATTGACCAAAGTAGAATGGATCATTCTATACATCCCTACAGTGCACACACAAGCTTCACCATAAGCAATTATCAAGAGGCAATGTTTTTAGCAAAAAACTAGGAAGCAATTTGCAGGTCATGGCCAGCTACCTGCCTCAAACACTGGAGCCTGGAGGATAACTCACATTGAAACACAAGGCAAATGTCTGAGAATGGATTTAGAAGACTGAAAAGACTCTTCTGTTTGAATTTCACTTACTGGAAGTGTAAAGTTGTACCACTGCAAACCAATGCTGCAGCTAGATATTTTCAGTGGTTTTCACTTGTCACACAAAACTGAGCTCTCAGCCAAAAAATTGTGAGAACACACAAATACTTTACAGCATTTTTAGCTTTTTAGTTTTTGCACCCTTTGGTTTGCCATAAAATTTACAGTGACTTAAACTAGCTAGAGAAAAAAAAATGCTGTGCACTTGTGAAAATTAATGCAATATAAATATTTGCCTTCCCATTGAAAGTACATGACAAAAATAATTAATCCGCCCTCCTCAAGGTAAAAAAAAAATAAGAGAATATTCTGTAATAAGCAAAAAATTTTCACAAATACTCTCATAGTTTGCAAACAGTGGAAACTTTCTGCTGGTGGTTAAAATTAAAAAAAAAAAAAAAAAAAACAAACCAACTATACCTCCAACCTTTTTTTTTTTCAAGTTTTCATTATTAGAACTTTTTAAAGTTTTCCAGTTTTCTATTTTTACCTCCAAATACTGCAAAATACTGGTTAACTGCACCATTACCTCTAATGTACCTTCCATTAAGAGATCTCCATGACTGGTCTACAGCACAGTTTGTACTTCAAAACAGTCCCAACCAAAGACACACATAAAGTCAACAGATAGCTTAAAAATCCAGACATGAGCAACGAGCAGTGGGGAAAACTCAGCTCCAGCTTAGCCTCTCCTCCTGCTGTGTAGTAAGAAAACATATGACTTTCTTATGGTTTTGCTGTGGCCACCAGGGAGACTTTACAAGCCTCAGTAACCTTCAGCCACCTGAATTTGCAGCCACGGAGTATCTTTACAGATTAGAAGCCACTTTCTGCTGCTGCAACTCCAACTCAGTGTTCAGGTAGCTCAGTTAATAAACCACACAGGGCTGCTTACTTGCTGAAAAAATAAATGGTGAAAAAGCTGTAAGCAGTCCATCCAGCTGTGTTTTGACCAGCCATTGCACTCAACTCTGCCTTTGACTGAGACTTCAGCAGAAGGTGTTACTGCGTGGCAACAGCACCTTTCAGGGTCCCACTCAAGAGCATAACCTCAGCATGAGGACAAACACCCTTTGGTGCACTACAGATCTTACCTCTGTTTAGTAATCAGGGCATGAAAAACATTAAAAATCTCACTGTGTACTTCATTAATGTTTGATTACTGAATCACAGAATTTTGTCGCTGAGTGATGCCTTCACATCAAGAAAATAATTTCAGTCCCAAGTGTATATGCCTGGGACAAGGCAATAAACATCAATCCATTGCATTTAAATGTCTCTTCCAAATATTAAGGGTAAAAATTTAGGCCACTTTCAGATAGCAGGTATGAAAATCAATGTCACAATGGGTGTAGCCAAAAAATGGAAGGAAGAATATTATTAATATGGTCAAAAAGCATAGGCTGGCTCTCCTACTGAAACTGATTTATTGGTTCCCTCCTGGAAACAGTCCACCATAGTCTCCAAAGCATGCATCCCAGCATCTTCATTTCTTAGTGAATTTCACAAATTATTTAATCTTTTTTCTTATCCTGTAGTTTAATCTCAAGAGAACCTCAGTGCCAATTACACCCAGCTACAGTGCTCCTGAACCCCTCTGTTTGTTTCTGCCCTCCTCAGCTGTTTTTGCACAACTGGCTCGAGGAATCATGCTGCAAAACAGCAAAAGCTGACCAATTTATAAACATATTTATAAACACAGATTTTAAAATACATAATACAGATATAAAAGGTACATCAGCAATATAGAAAAAAATGAATTTGAATTTTTTCCCCCTTTTAGAAGTTTCAAATCATTTTACTTGACATTCTCCTTCAGTGCGATTGCTGACCCAGTGAGAGGGATTACAACAGGAAAGAACAGTAAAAAAGACTGAAGGCTGAACAAAAATATCTTAGGCTTTTTTATGTCTCCCATGATTCTTGAAAATGAAATATGAAACTCTGTGGGTTTTTTTTTAAAAAAGGAAAAATAAAAACTCAAGTCACCATGGTACACAAGCTATTTTACACCTTATTATATATTTTATCTTTCAATTTCTATTAGGTTGGATAATGCTACTGTCACTATTTTAAATATGGAGAACTAGAGGAGCAAGATGTTTACTGAGGATGAAAAGGAAACTGCTGGCAGAGAAGCAAACCAAATCTGTGCCTCACACATCCTCAGCTAGTTCACTAACCACTGCACCATTCTCAAATTAATTATTTTTCAAACCACGAGTTCTAGTAATGCTGCCGCATGACTTCAGAACAATACTGAGCCCTGCAGAGAGATGTACAAATGCTACCAAGTGTTGAAAGGATATGGTTCTTAAATTCAGTCTTTTCTTTCAAATTATATTGACCAGGAACTCAATTTTACAAGCCTTCCTCAGGGTACATTAGATAGGCAAAGTACAGAGACTGCTGAGTATAAACTCAGCGACTACATCTTTCCAGTCACTGCTCTGAATCCTGGAAGTCCATGAGAAGGAGATAAGGAGCAAGAGTTGAAAATAATAGCTTACAACTGACAAAGTTGCATACAGCTGAAAGCTCAGACTAAAGAAAACACCAAACCAACACTGATTGTGGAATAAACTTAAAGGAAAAAGGATATCCAAAAGAATAGTACTGAAATTAGGATCACATGAGAGACAAAACCATGGGGTTCTCAGGTCTTCCATGCTCTTTGTTCTATGCCAGAAAGTTTACAGACTTCAGCAAGTTAAAATGCTTGGAGCTCTGAGGTCTTCCAATGTTGCGGAATTTATAACCAAAAACGTGGATGCTCTGATGGTTGTAATGCACATCCTGGGGCCTGCCAAGCTCCAGCTTGGATGCTGTAAATCCAAAGTATTCTGCCGATCATGGGATTGGACAAAAACAAGGTAGATTTCAAGGACAACTTTGTGTGGTAGACAAGTTCTGAAATCTGCCTGTGTTTTTTAGAACCAAATACCCCAAGCCATATTTAACCTTTGACACTCTTTCATTTTCCACTAAGAAAAATATTCCATTAGAAACAGACAGAACTACTTTAACTTCAGCTTTGGAGTCTCCAACCACTGATCATGGCTTCACAGATTATTTAGAGCCTGTATGAACAGCTTGTTTGATACAAATGCTAAAAAAAAATCACTACCAAGTATTAAGAGAAGAGTGGAATGCACACTTAGCTTCCCTTTTAGCATGAGGAGCAGCCATTTCTCTTATGGTCAGAAAACCACCATTTCCTTTGGTGCTCAGCGGACAGACAGCTGACGGAGGGAAATATAGGATTCATTAAGAAACAGGCTTACTCACAGCTGGTGCCTGTGACCTGACCAGCAAACAATCGCAATGTTTTGTGAGAGGCAACAACCTTATGCCCTTCTCTCTTCATCTTCTAGCACAGCCAAAAGCATCCAAAAGGCACCACCTGATCCTCAATTCCTCCTGCAGAAGAAAGCCAGCTCCAGAGGCTGGGTAAAAGGATCTATATAGGTAAATATGCATAGAGCATAAGCTGGAAGGAAAATCAGGATGCTCAGATGGCTTTTTGGAGGCTGAACTCCATGTTCTGGGACTCCACCTAGCATTGGCATGGCTGAAGAAAAAGGAGGCCTTGAAGAGAGACAGGAGTGAGACAGCACTCCAGGATGCAGGAACCGTGTGAAGGAGCACCCCTGAACAGGAACTGAGTTTGAGATCTGTGGGTAAAGAACCTTTTCTTACAGATGCAGGAATTGAGTGTCTAGGCACCTCAATCCAACACCCACTTCCATTAGTCCTGAATTCACCAAGAGAAATTATACTTCTTCACATTGTTACAGGAAAGGAAACGAATTAATCTGTTTCTATGACAAAAACAAGAGCACAGCAGCTCATAGTTGCCTCTGATGAGTAACACTCCCTGCCTCCCCAGGGAAAAGAGGTAAAAAAAGAGGTAAAATCTCTTTGAATGTCCTAAATTAATACTTACTAGTTTATACTAATATATACCAGTGAGACAAGTTTATCCTTCTAATATGGGGTCCTCACTGGCTGGATAACCAAGGAAACAAGATCGTGTTGTAAGACTTTCCACTGTGCCAAGCATTCTGTGTCATTTGGTCCCTGGGATTTCCACTAAAAAGCATTTACTGTAATAATGCACATGTGGCTGAGACTTTTCATTTAGGATTTCACACCAGAGACAGAATGAGATTCTGTCTCCAAATCGTATAGAGGAATTAGCTGTAAATCATGTCAGGCACTTTAACCCACTGTGGTCAATTACAGATGATGAGGTGATATGCTAATGCACAGGAGAAGTGGGGCAAGCAGATTAAAGCGCAATATGAGGTCCAAAAGCTAAGAAATTTTGATTATGTCACACCTTCAGTGTGTTGTCCCAGTTGTCCCTTAGGGGCCCTCAGACTGAACAAAAAGAATGTCTGAGTTTCCAAAGTGACAGAAAAACAGAACAGAAAATGGAAATCCTGCTATCAATAATTAATCTTTTAAATCAAAACATTTGCACTATATACAGGGATCTTTTGGGGTTTGGTTTTCACTTCACAAACATAATGAAATATGTTACATCTGAAAGAAGCACTGTAAATATTATGTTAGAATACAATTCACCACTGTTAGTTTCACCTTTAAGAACTAAAATCCAGGAAGTCTATTTATTGTTTGTTTCTAAGAATCCTGGAAATCAGTCTTCTTGAGCTTGGCAGTGTACATATGTAGAGCAAGTCAACCCATACCACAGTCAGTCTAATATCCAAACAGAAAAGCAGACATTAACAGCTGGCTCTGGGGGAAAAAAAAACCAAACTGTATTTTTTTTTCTGAAGTCCCAAAACTACTTTACCAATTCTCCTTCTAGCAGGTGAGAGAAAATAGGAAATAGGAGGGCAAAGAGAACAGCATGTGTCCAAGCAGATAGGCCTATCCTACCAGGCAGCAGAGCTTAACAGATGCTTTGGAACAGTCTGTTTATGACTTTTAGCTTAAGAATCTATATCTCTTTTGATTACAGGGCGTTTATCTCATCTTCCATAACAATGAATACATTCTTTCATCTCCATCAAAAGGACTGCTAATCCTTAATTCTGCTGAGAACTTAACCTCAATATTTTAGGGCAGTGAGTTCCACAGATATGCATCATGTTCAAAAAAGCCAGCATCTTCCTCTTATTCACTATCATTATTAAGCTTTCCAGGTCTATGCTTTGTCTGGATATTCATCCTCATCCCGTAATTCATTAGCTTGTAATCCTCTATTACATCCTATGTTATTGTCCTTCATTAAACTAAGCACTTTTCAGCATGTCTTGTTATTGAAAATTCTCTTACTTCCTAATAATTTCAGTTAACCATCTTAGGGCTTCTTTCTAATCCAGCTATGTTTCTACCATAATCTTTCCCAATCTGCTGGAAAAGACCTCCTTTTTAAAGGACAAGAGTTAATGTTCAGATTCAAAATAAATTTAATCAATTCTGATTCTATCAACACCTTATCTTTATGAAAGTGAAGTTATTCAGATTTAACTGACATTTTTCCATCATCCCCATTCTGCTTTTTTATTTCATATTCAAAATTTGGCTCTGAAAATGTAGAACTTTTCAGAGCTTAAGAGGAAAACCCTCGTAGTTTAAATTATTTTACCTGTAGGAAGAAAGGGAGTTTTCTCACTATAGTGACATGAGTCTAATATTGATTTCTTTTAAAGTCACCAGGAAGACCACCATCAAGAGAGGGACTCCTTGTAAAGGTGCTGACAATCCAAATCAACCCTTGGCCATCCATGAATGTGTGGTACAAACTGCTGTCTCCATCCAGTACACACACACAAAAACAGGTGTATGCAGGGAAATGTTTTTATTTCACATACAGAGAAAATAAAATCGAGGGACCAGAAAGCTGCCAGCCAGAGACAGGAAAGCAGCAGCATCACATCCCCAACACCACTGTGTGAGGAAATATCACAAAACAGATCTCCAAAACCATGCTTTAAAAATCAAAGACCAAAAAAAAGGAAAGCAGGGGTGAGGAAGTGAGAAGGATTCTTCTTATTTAACACCTATTTTTTGCGGAGGTAAAGTACATGATCTGAGTGCTTCTCTTCCACTCCCACTTTAAATGACAGTTTAGGTTTTTACATCTCCTATATTGACTACAGATTAAAGAAAGCTAGCAAATAGCCAAAGGTTTTTGCCTATCATGAGAGATGATAGCCCTTCTTCCTCTTGGATGGTGCAGCAGGATTTCATTAATACAATAATTCTTCTGTGTCCAACATGTACAAGTCTCTTGAACAAAATCAGGTGGATTTTCTCTAACATCTGTTCCAAAGAGGCTGTCTTTCACTAGCAGTCTGCTGTTTTGAATTAACTGACAGCTGGTGTCTATGTATTAGCAGAACTATAAAACTCAAAAACCAAGAAATTGAAAAAACCCTCATACAAATGGCTCCATGTGAAGAAAGAACCAAGAGAATGATGTAAGCATTCCTTTTTGAAAGGCAGCACACATCTCTGAAACCTGCTCAGTTATGCCATGAAGGAACATTTCTAAGCACGTTCCTTTCACAATTTAATGAATTCCTTCATTGCTAAAATATTCTTTTTTTTTGGCACTTAAACACAAACAGGTGTCATTCCATGAATGGGGACATTTAAAACCACTGTGTCAGGGCTGGCAGAGACCCAGATGTCTTCAATGGGCAGCTACTCATCACCAGCCCCAGCCTCCAACCTCAGACTCACAAGAAGTGGCAGACTGAATGCCTTACTGCAGCATCATCACCTCACATGTCTGTGAGTAATCAAAAGGCTGCCTTCCAGGAGCATTTCTAAGCGAAACCTAACCCCAAGTCCCACCTTCACATCAAAGAGGGACAGCTTTCAGAGAGGAGTCACCTCATCAAATGAATTAAGTACCTGCCTAGAGCCAGTGGCCTCACAAATGAAGCTGGCATCAGAGAGGGCTGACTTCAAGTCACAGTACCAGGTTCCTCTCTGCTGGGCACCAGGGTGACTCCGGGCAGAAATGTCTGGAAACAAGGGTGGGGTCTAGTCTCTACAGCCATTCAGTTCTCAGTCTACTCTTGGCCCTCCCTGACCACAGTCTATCAACTGTGACACCAAGCTATATTGCCTAACAATTCCCAGCACATATCTCTTTTTGTCTTTGAAGGCAGATGCTTCTGAATTCATAAGAAACAGTTTTTGAGTAATTCAAGGTAAGTGGATCATACCTTCACTGCCATTAACAGCACTTCTCAAGTTCTGATCAAAGCACTGCAGAACAGCCACATTCCATCCTGCTGATTTGGGCTGGGTTCATTTCTATGGCTTTCCACAAACTTCCACAACACCTAGCCTGAGCAAAGTTCACAGTCTCCTTCCTGTCTTGAAGCTCTTAAAATTCATAAAAATAATCGTATTTGACCATCTGCATGTGCCCTTGCAATAAGCTTATTTATCTTCACAATAAAGTTTCTAGCACGTTGTATGGTAATACCACAGGATGTGGTCAACTTCAACATTTAAAATAGGATGTGCCTGTAATGTAGCAGTCATGCAATTAATGCTTTTTGCTTTGCCAACAAGAGTCAGATTTAAATCCCAAGAGGAGGCAGATATTTTATCCATCCTACTCATCTCACAAGAACGAGGCTAAATGGTTCTCAATCTATTCTGCATGAGATACAAGAAAGGGTGTAATAATGAAAAGAAGGTAACACTCTTACTATAATCTGGAAGGTTTATGTAACGCTGCTGCTGTTCATGAGCTTTGTGATCGGTGTCAGCTCCTGTTATAAGGGTGTGAGAGATTTAAAATGACAAAGGAGGAAAGTGGAGAAAAAAGGGGATGTTATGTTGAAAGAAACAGTTTGGCATGATCCTGCCTGTCAAGTCACAAAAAGCTATCCAGCAGTTCATTCCCTGACTTACAGTAGGAGCTACTTAACTTTTTACAATATATTCATTAACAAGCTTTTGTAAAGGCAGAAGTATAATGAGAAAGCATCGTTTTTATGACCTTATCTGCATTATGGAGGACTCATTTACACTTGGAGAGAATGCTGTGTGCTAGCTGCAATACCAGGCATTCAGAGCCTAACATGGGGTATAAAGAATGCAAACATGCAAGCATGTTTGACTCTTTCCCAAAAGCCATGACCACATTCACTTCATTTTGAAAAAGTTTAATTGTACCATCAGTGTCTCTCAGAGATGAGAAAACCAAGATAGACACCCTTGATCAGCAGTCAGAAACTACGAATGTTCCAAAAATTCCTCATAGAGGCATCTGAAAGGCAAAAAAATAAAAAATAATAAAAAAAAAAAGAAAAAAAGAAAAAAGGCATCTTTTGTAAGGGAAAACTGTGTTATTCAGTCTGCTCTGATCTACTTAGGTGTGTCACAAGTATGCAGTAGCTACTGTATGAAATATCAATTGGCCTTTAGAAGCTGCACTTCATAAATTCATCACAGGCAGATATTTTCCATTTACAAATTAATTGGGATGCTGGCATTTCATTTCAGAAGCAACCAACACGGTGTTTCATGCTCTGCAGACTGGTTCAGGGGAATCTATCAAAAATACATGGCCATAAATGCTTAGCAAATGGTGTGCATCCAGATGGGGTTTTAAACAACATGAATGAAACTAAAGGCTTGCAAAATTCAGTATCATGTAAGGGTAGACAGTGATAGTTTGGGTCCAATATGCCTTATAGGAGTCAAATTTCATGCCCATAGCAAGAATATGTATATGATCTTTCTCTCTCCTCTCCTAAATGTCCAAGTCTAGCATGACTTTAAATCTAAACTAATTTACTGAAAAGGCTTTCCAGACTTCTTCCCTTCAGGAGAGCAAGCTAACAGTAAATCTGCAATAATATAATCCATTGGTAATGTTTTGTTAGCTTTTGTTGTTGTTTTAACTCTACAATCCCCATGTCTATAAAACAGATACATGCAGGTGGGGACATCAATGCCCCCAAAATGAAAAATTCCCTGGATTTTATCCAGCTGATGGGTTCTCCTGTGTTATTTTTCTCATATACTCATTTCTTATGTTACACTTGTCCCTTTCCAGCCAAACATTTGCTCAGAAGTAACAGAAACTCCCTCAAGCCACCCAGACACTCTTCAGAAGAGTTTTATGAACTCATCATCTCATCTCATCCCATATCTGAAACACAACTTTTCTAAATGGAGCGTATCTCACTTCTCTCCTCCCCCACTTCTGTGCCAATGGTTTTATTACAGGCCTGTCTTGTATAATACTTAGTGTTTCTATTCCAACAGCATGGAAGCTGTTATATTAAATGTTTATCAGTAATGGGGTTCCTCCCTTCTACAAGCTGAAGCAAAGTAATTTGGTAGATACAATCATGAAAAGATTTTGTAGGTTTGTCACTTCCAAAAGAAACACAATAATACACAAGATTCCAACCAAATCTGACTGCATGAACTGCACTCTGAAATCCCATGTTTCTAGTATTCCAAGGATTGCTAAATTGTCATCTCAGTTCCCTATGTTTTTTTTCTTTTAAATCAACTTGAATGCTTTCTGCCCTGTACACAGAAAAGTTTTGGAAACTGTAATACAGTAAGTTACAAAAAAAGAGAAGAAAAAATTTCTTCTCACTCCCTGAGAAGTGTACTACTGGAAACGAGGTTGAAAGGAAACAAAACGCAACAAAACCTTAATCAACAGAATCAAGACTTATGGATCTCTGAACATACAAAGGGAACACAGCTGATTAGTTGCAAGGTGCAGTTCCTCTTTACAGGTAATCCTCTTCCAAACAGAATGATGCTTTGCACCTGTCCTCTAATTAGATACCAGGCTTATGTATTACGCTGAAAGAAAAAAAAAGATCAAGAAAGTGTCTTGATCATTTCAAGGTACAGTGCTTCCCAAAGAGTGCTTATATCTGTTCTATAGCACTTTTAGCTCCATTTATACAGGTATCTCACTTTTGTCCCTACCTGCTCCATCTGCTGTGTTTGTCTCTATTAAATATCAATGATATCTGAATCTGAAAGACTACATCAATACCAAGCTGTAGGCAGGAAGCGGGGAGTGGGAAATAATGAATTCTTCCCTAAAAATTGTTCCCTAACAAATTGTTCCCAGGCACCAGAGCCTTCAAAATGTCTATCACAGAAATATCTTCATGCATTTTAAGCACCCTTCATATTAAGGATCCAGTTATTTTTATTTTAATATAAAGAACAAATGCTCAGAAGCCAACTAATCCAAAACAGATTTCTACAGTGTCCTGCATTCACAAGCACTGAAAAGAAAACCCTCAGACTACTGAAGGCCTGACATGGTAGACTGCTACAAAGTCCTGTCAACCAGATTCCCTCTCAAATATCACAGGCTGGTCACCAGTACCTCTTATGCATAATCTGTAAACCACACATTTAAAGCAACCAGAGATCCTTCAAAATTAAAAGATAGATACACATTTTTGACACACATCTCTCAATACTGTGAAAACTTAAAGCATTGACTTCCATTATAGAAGAGAAGAGAGACAGAATTCCAAATTAAGATACCCTCAAGAGATGCTAAATGCTGTTTTGAAATAAAACTTCCACCTCATAAAATGTTAATATTAGGGCTTTAGGCAGGCATTAAGGCCAGGACAGATGTGCTGCCTAACATGTACAAGACTCTCACTTTCCAGAAGACCAATAAATGCCTTTCAGTAACTAAAAAGCAGTTACAGAAGAGGGCGGTACTTTGTTCACAAGTATGCATGTTGGCAAGTCAAGCAATAGAAAGAGGTTGCTCAGGGGAGAAGTTGACCTGGATTTAAGTGAAAAAAAAAAAAATCAGTGGGAGAGCAATTAAACACTGCAACAGACTGCTTAGAGAGATGTTAGAATCTCCCTTACCGGAAATATTCAAGATTCAGCTTGTCAGGGGCCTGCATAACCTGAACTGGGGCCCTGCTTTCAATAGAAGGCTGGACCATGTGCTCTCCAGCATCTCCTTTCATCCTAGACTTTGCTGAGATTCTAACATTTTGTTCTAAGATGCAAAACTCAGACTGTGAAAGACTGACACTGAACTTCTTGGAGTAGCAGTGAACTACAGTTGCACACAGTGAAAAACTGGCAAATTGAAATTGCAATCAATTTCATCGCTGATGAGGAGGGGAAAAAAGAGATGCTTCTTCTCAGTAGCTAGATCTGACAAATTAGGAACATCTTCATCCTATCAATTGAGTATCTGCAGATCATAAACCCTGTCTGATCTGTGTGACTTAATTTGGTAGTTATCCTTTCAAACCTGTTAACTACTGTCTTCTTTTAACAGCAGATTTTTTTTCTTTAGCAGAAGAAACGACACAACAAATTCCAGTCTTTCCCATCACCATGCCCTGCATTTTTTTTTCCTACAGGAGTGAATTCCATATAAGAGTGCATTTGTCAGAATGAAGGACTTCCCCAAGGAAAGGAATGCAATTCATTTGCAAAAAGCAGGGATTAGTAATTATTTAAAGGCAATCCATCTGCCCCATGAGATGTACTGGCTGCACAGATAAAGTGCTGGTTTAAGCTCTTCAAGAGTAAATTTCTGTAAGATCCCAAATTAAACTATTTACATGGGAGAAGAAAGCTTGATCCTTGAGCACAGAGATCTTGGAGTTTCTTTTGGTGTTGCCACTATGTCATGACAGTGGAAAGCTATTTAAAGACACTGACCTGACAAGCTGGTAGAGTTTTACATGCATCCATCTAAACTAAAAAAAAAGGCAAAATGGTGCTACATCTGGCCATATACCCCAATAACTGCTTTATTGTTAGAGCTTTTAACAGTTGTGAACTGTCTTGCCATGGAGCTGACTCCCCCTAGATGTTTCATTCTGCATCAGACATACACGGTGCATTATTTTTCTTGGGATTTTGAAGAGTTATTAATCATATTGTCTCTAACCTTCTTGAAATGAACTAGTCTAAGGGCAAACATTAGCATATGAAAACATTTCCTCGCAGTGTTTTGCTTCCTTTGCTGTGCTGTATCACAAGGAGCATAATACATGAAGAAGGCAAAAAAAAATGGTTTTGATCCTTGGGTGCTAATAATGCTAAAGAGCTATTTTGATGGAAATGCTGAAAGAGCTAAAATATTTTTAACTTCCCCACTTCCAATACTCATGTGACTATAAAACACAATCAATTCTGATGATGAAGTTAAAGAATACTAGGCACATACTTCCAAAGTGTTGTACATTCCTTTCATTCTTACAGAATCTAAAGGATTTTTACACCTGGTATGATTTATCTTTTTGAGGCTCATTTGGGTAGCCATGTGTTCTGGTTTGAGAAGCAAGACCAGCAGGACACCCCAAGTCAGAAATACAATTTATTAGAAAAAGGGAAAATAAAACAAAAAGGAAACAAAATACATGCAATAAGAGAACCACTGACAAAGTCAGAATACAACCTGACACCCTGTTGGTCAGGGTGTTGGCAGCAGTCTACTTGCAATGGTGGCTGCAGTCCTCCAGGAGTATCAGTTATGGCTCTGTTGAAGCAGTGGCCCTGGAGAAAGAAGACCAACGATGGATAGGCCTGCTCTTCTCTGGCAGTCCAGGGGAGAAGGCTGTCTTGCTATTCCAGTCCTCAGGTTTTTATCCAGATAGAGAAGTCTGGCTCCTCCCCCTGGTTGGAGCATTTCCCAATGGGGTTAAAGAATCTTATCAGTGGTATTCAAATGGCCCATTAGCAGAAGATTTATCCCTGGTCCTGGAAGAGATAAGGAAAACTGCTCCTTGATGGTTTCTTATCAGCTGGCTTATCAACAGAAGATCCCCCATCCCAGTTCTAATGGATGGTAATAGATACACTTAGTTACATCTTGCACTGCAACCCATGACACCATGCAGGTTGACAACAGGGTTTCTTCCCACAGCAAGTGACCACATTCTATGTTAAAGCAGCATTGTCTGCTGTAACTCCAAGGAAAAAAAATTGCTACACCTGAACTACCCAGGATATCATTCCTATGGATTTAAAAAGTAATAAGCAATTCTACTGCTCCTAACAGGATCAGATGTCCTTGAGATTTTTAGAAGTGTGATTTCAGTGTGTCAGTACAGTTAAGTAGACACATAAGGCTGCTACAAGAGTTAAAGGGGATGAACATACAGAAAATTAGATGAATTTTCTTTTTAAGCTCCAAAAGAAATAGGGACACTGATAAGTCATTTAGTGGTCAATTCTAGTTATCCTGGTGGCCCCTCTTTCTCCACACTTAATTTAAAAAAAATTCTCCCTCTTAGCGATAAATGGAGTTGCAACTTGGCAACAGTAACAGATCCTGGCAACTGTTCCTTCCCCAAATCATGTAACTTACTCTCACTCTGGATTTCTAAGGAAGTAAGATTTATGCATCCAGACTGTCTTCAGTGAAACCTGAGGGAAGGGAGCAGACAGGGCGCTGCACAAGCCCTGGAAACGCAAGCCAGGACTCAGCAGCATGTGTCTGGAGTATCAATAGCAGCAGGGCAGAGCAGTGTGCGAGGCTGACTAGGAGCTTGCATGAAGGATGAGCACACTAACAGCTGGGTTCACATTCTGTGTGCTGCACTTTCACCCTGCACAGCCCCATTACAGGGGCAGAGGGGAGAGCCTGCAGTCTGGGCAGGGCACAAGGGGAGCAAGGGAGAGGTCTGTAATGAGCTCAACCATCCAAAAGAAAATCAGAACTCATTCATTCTGCTCTTGGCAGAATTTTAACAGTAACAGAACTGGAGCTGGGCAGTCACACCTTCAGTCTAACAGTGTGTGGAGCAGCCTCAAGCACACATCACAACAGCAGCAGAAAGTTAATTTCTGCACAGTACACTCTGCCCTTCAAGTCCCATGACCTGGCCAAGGGCTTTAAAGTGGCCCTGCACAGAGGCAGGAGCAAGGCTGAGTGCCCTGCTCGAAAGGGGTTCTAGGATCACAACTGCCATTTTCAGCACCACAGACTGGCCTCTCTTTTCAGTACTTCCCTCCCCACTTTGGTTTAGGATATATGCTCCAGATAGCACATATTCTCCTGATTTAATAGTTCTACAAGACTAATCTCATTTTATTTTCTCTGTATGTGTCTAAACCCATTGTGCCCTTATTTTTCTGCTCTGAGGCTCACAATTCCCAGTTTGTTTTCAAAGCTCATTAAGAGAATTTTCTCTCTCCCTCTGTCATATTATTAACAGAAATGTTACAAAACTCCAGTCTAACTCCCAACCTACATAACCACTGCACTACTGCTGATAATCAGCTCATGTTTATATTTCACCCAACTTTTTTCTTCCTACCCAAGCGAATTTCAATTAATCTTCATGTTAGAAAGTAAACATATACCTACTTCCCTCTTGATTCCCTAAAATCATTAATTTTGCAATTCTATCAAAAAAAGCAGTTACATTGTCTGGCAAGATTTATTCTTTATGAACTCATGTTGTTATTGCTTACAATTCTGTCACCCTGCAGACTCTGAGTTTGCATCCTCTTATTATCAGGCCCATTATTTTACCACTGGTTATACTTTCAGGACAGTAATTGCTAAGAAAAACCTTGGCTTTCTTTTGAAGGTCAACGTTATAGTTTCCAGTCCTCACTCATAGTGACATTTCATTTTAGCCACCATCTCACAAAAACAGTAATCACACAACAGTGGCACAGCAAGAAGGCTCACCAAACACAAACTATTTAAACTGAGGGGTAAGAAAGAGGGAAAACTCAACCTTTTTTTTCCACATACTCCCCTCATCCCTCTTTAACATTAAATGAAATTTTAACAGTCAGCCTTCTCCTACAATAGAACATTCAGGGATACTGTTTGGACTTGCAGAATGATGCAGGGTAAAAGGGACCCCTTGAGATCACTTAGTCCAACCCCATGGTCAAAGCAGAGCAAGCTTCAAAGCTGTATCATATTACTTGAGACCTTGTCCAGCAGAATTTGGAGAACTTCCAAGGTTGGTGATTCCACAGCTTCCTAGAGCAACCTCTTCCCACAGCAGCACCTCCAGGAAAAACTTTTTTCCTCACCTCCATTTGGAACTTAAAGAGGCACCAATCATGCCCACTGGCTCTTGTCCTCCCTGATGATTTCTGAGAAGAACCCGACTGTCTTCTCTACCACACTCCCTAAGTAAAGTCAGGTTATGAAAATCAGCCCGTTCTTCAGGCTAAATCAGTCCAGCTACCTACATCTTCTAAACAGTATGTGCTCCAGATCCTTCAGAATCTCCTTGTGGCACTTCACTGCATTTGCTTGTTACATCAACCTGGTCCTGGGAAGACCAGCCCTGGGTACAGCCTGGTGAGGCCTCATGAGCACTAAGCATCAGGAAACAGAGATAATCCCTTCCCCATTGCGACTGTAAAGCATCTGACTGCATTTTCTCAGTCTCAGTTTTCCAGGCTTTCTCACAGTGGAAACTTTTCATATTGACTGTCCTTGCACTATATACAGAGGATTTCTAACCACACTGAAAATCCAACTTCTGAGTAGATACATTCAGTGAAGTTGGTCTTTAATAAACCAAATTACAGAATTTGCATTTGATCTCTACAAGCCTGTGTATGCTTTTAATCAGTTTTCTACCATCAACCAAGCACCAACTGAGCAGGGTGAAAAGCAGCTTGATAAAGTGGGTAACTGTTGGGGGTTGGATCTGTTTCTTTTGTGTTTGTGGAATTTTTTCCTGGTGATTTTGCTAGGTAACTAATTGCTGGGTACTTTATGGATACTTGACTTAAACAAAGGAGGCAGCAGGTTTCTCCAGGAGGAACAGCAGTGAACAGCAGTTTGGTCCTAGGACACGGCTCCGAAAGGACTGGAGTACCAGGGGACCCTGCTTGTTTTCTCTCTCTCCACTGGATTTCTCTCCAGAGGAAGACTGAACACATTTTCGTCATCATCGGACTTTCCTACAGGACTATTTCACTTCATAGAACTGCTCAAGGAAGATTTCATCTGGGCTACTTTCACCACCCTAATACCCAAATGTCAGGTCACATCCCTGACTCTGTCAGGGCATTTTCTGAGGTTTTGTTGTTTCTTTGGTTTTGCTTGTCTCTTAGTACTATTACATTTATATTTGTCTTTGCTTTGTCTAATATTCCTAGTAAAGAACTGTTATTCCCACTCCCAAATCTTTGCCTGAGAGCCTCCAATTGCAGAATTATAATAATCTGAGAGAGGGGGGTTTACATTCTCTATTCAAAAAGAGATTCCAATTTTTTTTTGCTAGCAGATACCTGTCTTTTCAAACCAAGGCAGTAACACATGGAGGGGAAGACATTTGACCAAAGCCTTGTATTTGTACCTCAGTGCTAGAGAAGCAAAGACAGGGCAGTTTCAGACAGGATCATCAGCACCATGTGAGGAAAAGCTGACTTGCAAGTCTCAGAGGTGGAAACAGCTGCCAAGCAGAGTGACAAAGAGAAGGGCTGCAACAAACAGGCCAGGAAAGAGAAGATAGATAGGAATTCAGACCTGGAATTCCTACAAATGCAAATACCTGCAACAGGACAAAAACCTGAAGTGTAAGGTGCAGTGTTGTTATGCCTGAGGGAAAGCAGCACAAGAGGGAGAAAAGGGCAGGGCACACAGCAGCACACAGCTGTAGCAGTTCAGAAGGTTCATATTTTACTAAGCCAAGAAGTGGTAAAAACACAAAACTGGAAGATCTTCTCATATGTATCCTTAAAGCCCAGCAAGATCAAGCTTTACCTTAGCTGAACTTTTAAACATTTTCTGTGCTGCTGTTCATATTAGATTAGGAAAGAGACTTCTCAATACTGGCCATATCACAAGGATGGTAGAGAAGACGAATGAGTGAAGATGGTCTGTTTTTTTCTGGTTTTTTACACTCTTTCACAAACCAAGAAAAAACAAGGCTAATGCTCTCCTGGTACACAGCACAGACCAACGGCTCCAGTGGTTATGAAAAATAATAAATAAAGGGGCAGTGCTAGCCAGAAGACCATAAAGGGACATATGCATTGTACAGATCTTTTGCTTTTGAATTTCAGTTCAGGGATTTGTCTTAAGATGTATCAGCCTCTGCTTTCCATTCTGCTTTAATAGTGATGTCCTGATGAACACAGAATCGTTCTCTTATAGTTTAGGAGTAACATGGACTAATTTTACTCTCAAGATAATTATTGCCTTCATCTAGTGGCTTAAATATAGAAGCTGAAAAAACAAACAGTAAGAAAATAGTATGGCTTAAAACAATGTCTCTTTGCAAACATCTGAGGGCTATTATGAAACAAAGGTCTATATGCTACACATATTACAAGTTAAAGAAGTTCCTCTCTTGCAAGAGGCCAGCTGGTTGGAGCAGTGTCTTGGAAGATGGGCAGAATGCCAGTTCTGGCTGCAGGAGAAACAGGAATACAGAGTCTGACAGCCAAGAGGGGAGTTCTTTGAGACCAAGAAGCAAAGAAAGTGATATCTAGCCCCGTGACTATCTCATGAAAAAAAGTATAACTTAATGTAGTTTTGAGTTTCTTCACTTCCAGTACTATCAAAGTTCTTGGAAAAGGAAAAGGGCTCAGGTGCTAAGGGACATCTACAAATACTTCAAAAATACTTCCAGCATGGTTACACAATACAAGAAATACACTTCTATAGTCAGCATCACACTGAGTTTTTATTTTGGAAAAACTATGCAAGGAAGGTTTCTGTGCCAAACTTCACACCATGTGTCATCCATTATTTTACATTCCAGCTTCACAGTTCAGGATCACCAGGTGAGTCACAATGTAAGTGGAAGACACAAAATCCACTAGAAGTTATTTTTAGATAAATACACTTTTATCACTTTTCAGCATTTGTAACGGCATTGTGCACGCTCAGCAAAACCAGCTGTGTACTTCTCTACAGCCTGCATTCATAATTAGATTAGCCAAGCCATTTTATAAGGATGGAGTTCAGGCATCCATCCTGGAATTCAGGCATCCTCTGTCCTGGAAAAGTTTAGTGGAAACAGACCAAAACTCTTATTCAACAGCAAGATGGAGAAAGGCCAATGAGAAGTGCCAAAAGAAGACAAAGACATGTAAGTGCAAGCCTAGTCCTAGTTACTAGCACTGTCAAACCTCTAAGAATATTGTGTTAATACTCATTTGTGTAAAAGATACCAAATTATTTGTGAACTTCTTTGTTCTCAAATGTCCACCAAAAAAACCCCATACACACGAAACCAACCCCATTTTCACCCCTCTTCCCATCAACAATACTTAAATTTCAGATTTCAAGTTGTTCAGCTAGAAAGAGTAACTAGAACTTGCTAAGAGCTGCCAAATCTGATAGCCCCAAGAAGGCAAGGCAATACAGGTTCATGTCCCCACATCCAGCCAGTAGCAAGGCCACGCACATAATTCAAATGCACACACACACTTATAAAGAATATCACAGAATTACAGAAATTTTGAGGTGGCAAATGACCCTTAAGATCATGGAGTCCAACCATTAACCTGCCACTGCCAAGTCTACCACTAAACCACGTCCCTAAGTGCCACACTGACAATCTTTTAATTACCTCCAGGGATGGTGACTCAATCACTTTCCTGGGCAGCCTGTTCCCACACTTGACAATCCTTTCAGTGAAGAAATTTTTCCTAAAATTCAATCTAAACCCCCTGCAGGCACAACTTCACATAGATATAGACAGAAAGCTTGATCCTGTGCTACTCACTGGCTAATCAGGAAGAAAGCTCATCAGAGTGAAATTTGTACTGTTTGCACACACACACAGTGCGGATCCCTCCAATTGCTGGTCTCAGATGCTTGGTCTGTCCAGTATCAATGCCCTGGTCTCCACTGTTGCTGACACAGGGGATAACCGATGAGGCCAGCAAAATCCCTCCTGTGGTTAATGCTGGGATCCCTGGCTCTACTTGCTGGCACTTAGACTCAATGCATCCACAGGGAAAAAGGAGCACCTTACCCACAGGAACAGTCAGAAATAGAATAAGAATATAAGAAGAACTGCAGTGATTAGACAAAGGGCATGGCCAGAGAACGGAGTGGAACAGAACAGAACAGAACAGAACAGAATAGAATAATTCAGTCAGAAGGGACCTTTGGCAATCACCTAATCCAACTCCCTGATCTCTTCATGGGTGACTGAAAGTTAAAGCATGTTATTAAGCTCATGGTCCAAATGCCCTTTAAACACTGAGAGGCTTAGGATATCAACCCACTCTGTAGGAAGCCTGTTCCAGTGACTGACCATCCTCTTGGGGAATAAATGCTTCCTGATGTCAAGTCTAAACCTTCCCTAATGCAGCTTTGAAACCTTCCCTCTTGTACTATCACAGGATGTCAGGGAGAAGGGATCAGCACTTCCATCTCCCCTTCCCCTCCTCAGGGAGCTACAGAGAGGAAGGGGGTCACCCCTCAGCCTCTCTTTTCTCCAAACTGGACAAACCAGAGCCCTCAGTCACTCCTCCCAGGACACACCTTCCAGCCCCTTCACCAGCTTTGTTTCCCTCCTCTGCACATATTCAGAGACTTTCACACTCCTCTGAAGTGATGGTGCCCAGAACTGTTCCCAGCACTCTGGGTGAGGCCGCACCAACACTGAGCACAGCAGATGATCCCCCTCTGCCTGGCTGTGCTGCCGTATTTGATGCCCCAGGACACGGTTCCTGCCCGGGAATGCCCTGCTGACTCTCACTGAGCTGCTGCTGCCCACCAGCACTCCCAGGGCCCTCCCTGCAGGGCACTCTCCAGACACTCCTGTCACAGTTTGTACTTGTGCCTGCAGTTAGTCTATCCCAGGTGCAATATCTGGCACTTGCTCTTGTTAAATTTCATGCCAGAGATGACTGCAAATGAACTGACCGGCCTCTCATGTTGACTCATGTAAAATCTTGACAGGTTTTACATCCACACCATAGGCTGACCCCTCTCCTGTGACATTCTGGGGAGAAATCAGGTCAGGGTGTTCCCTTTGCAGTACATTGGGTTGGTTTGGTTCTTTCACCTTCTGCACCTTTATGTTTATGACCCTTTTATCACATAATTTAACAGTATCCTCTGAAATTTGGCATGAATGAATCCAAGGCTACACTGTGCTTAACCACTGCCCTTATTTCTCCCACAGAATCAATAAAGGGAAACAGGGGCAGGGCATACAGTTTTTTATGAATATCTTGCAACTTGATAAAAACAATCTAAGTCTTTTGTTAAACACAGACTTTAAAATTTAGAACTTGCTCGTAAAAATTCATAAGCTGTCCTACACTGAAGTTATGTTGTGTGTATATATATACACACAAATATTACATATAAATGAATAATGTTAGATATGAATGGAAGTATTTTGCTGTCTGCTGCCAGCAGGGACACTAAAGAAATAAATGTACAACCCCAGAGTTATTTTTTCCAGTGATTTGTTCCTTATGAGATAGAGTTTGGAAATATGTACTCTCCAGTGAGGCACTGCCTTATCAACACACTTTCCCCTGTTTTTAAGACTTGCTACAAAGTTTCAAAGACCAAGTCAAAGCAAGCGTTTTCAATTCCTCCCTTCCTGTTGGTTTTTTTTTTTTTTTTTGTTTGGTGATGGGGGTTGCACCTCATATAATCACAAAATGGTTTGAGTTGGAAGGGACATTAAAGATTATATAGTTTCTCCCCCATGTCATGGGTAGGGACACCTTGCACTAGACCAGGTTGCTCAAAGCCCCATCCAACCTGGCCTTGAACAATTCCAAGGATGGGGCATTAACGGCTTCTCTGGGCAACCTGCTCCAGTGCCTCATCATCCCCACAGTAAAGAATATTTTCTTTATATCTAATCTAAACCTACCCTCCTGTAGAACCTTGGAAAAGAAAAAGAGAGGGGGAAGTGGCCTCCTACATATTAAGAACACATGAAAGAGAATTAGGTTTGCCCTGCAAGAGAGAAGGCCTCAGGCAAAGGAAGAACCACTTTGGAGATCAGCGCCAAACACTATGAACTGCAGAGCAGAGCAACTGGAGGCGACTTAGCACAAGGAGGTACATTCAAGAACAAGAAACAAGGGACTGAGTGAAGTATAGGTTGTGGGTGGAGAATGAGCATTTCTCAGCATAATCAGGGTAGACTGGAGAAAACTCTAGAATCTTAAGATACCACTCTGTACCAGCTTTCAAGCAAAGAGGACCCACACACCAAGCTTATGGAGAACAAGGTGTCCCTATGCTGTCCTGTACATAGCTATTTATTCAACATTTTATGTCTGCAGTCTCTTTCTAGGTTGCAGTGTTTTGGCAAATTAAAGCCATTGTAAATCCAAAATCCTGAGCTCCTCTGGTCTCCTCACTCTCTGCAGCAACCTACCCTTTCCACGTGTTAGTATTTGTATCTATTCAATGAGATCCTTCAAGAAACTGAGTTGACCACAAACTATCCATGTGAATAAAAGCACCAGGGCAGCTCCAGAAGGTACTAGCACATAGAGGAAAGCATGCTCAGGGAAAAAGGGCTGGATCACAGCAATCCCAATTTGAGGTCAGTTTCAAAAGCTGTGCAACCACAACCTAAATGTGTCCATTCTGAAAGATGCACCTCCTGGATATTTTTTTGCAGCACGACACAGCCTATTAGCCCTCCCATTTCATGGTAGCAAAGAGATGTCAAATAAATTGCTATAGCTCTCACAGGAAACTTTGGCAGGAGCAGGAAGCTGAATTTAGGTTTGTCATGATTCAAGGAAAGCCTTGTCCAACAACTGGACACTGTCACTTGAAGATGTCCCTGCAGCAAAGAGCTGGAATGCTAAGAGACAAAGGAAGTGCTATTTTAAAGATTGGAAGCAGATACCCATAGGAGAAAAGTGACTTTCCCAAAGTCAGTTGTAGCTGTTGACAGAACTAAAGGCAAAAATTATTTCAGAGCTACAGAAATTTGTGTTTACAAGGCAGTCTTTGCCTGATATATAGACTCCTGAAATTGAGAGCAATTTTTTTAGTAAAAAAAAAAATAACCCTTTATTTTTTTTTTATGAGAAAGAAAACAACAGTTCAACAGACAACTGATGATTATTAGAACATATTCTGAGCAATATTTCAGTTTTGTTGTTCAGGCCTTGAGAAGACCTCTTTTGGCAAAATCAGAAGCAGAACTTGCTGAAAAATTTCCTATTAAGGGCACAGAGGAGAATAAAGTGACTATAATTGCTTGTGCATTAAGTCACTCTCATAAGGTATTTGGGGTTTTTTCCATATCTGTATCTAACAAGAAAAAGATGGGTTCTGTTATTTAGTTTGAATAAAAATAATAATACAGTGAAGTTATCTCACAACCAACAGACACTCTGAACTTCCATCTCTTAGAACCCTAACAGCTTTTCCATTCTCCCCGTCACCTTTCTCAGCTTCTGATGATTCCCGTGCTGCTCCATCTATGGTAGTGGAGACAGTGCTTCACCAGAGGCCTTAGATGCTAAAGGGTATAAGGAAGCAGGTTATGCAAAAAGTATCTATTTCCAGCACAGGAATGCGGCCTGTAACTATCCCATGACAGGGAGCTCAGCTCAAATAGAAAGTGTAAGCCCAAGCATATCAAAGCACCAGGAGCACTGCATCCTGAGATAGCAGTGGGAAACTGGGGCAGTGGGGGCAGGGAGGAAGGGGACAGAATGAACATGCACTTTAGTCTAAAAGAGGAAAGGAAACACTAAGGCAGGCCCTGAAATTTTATAAGGGAGTCTGGAAGGCACCTCACAGCCTTAGGCTGAAAGACACAGCATATAAAATATCAGAAAAAAAGGTCACAGAGAAAACTAATTTTTAAAAAAACAGCTGCATGAATGCCCATGAATTCTTCAAGACAGAAGAGCAAATAGCACTAAAGCTCCTGGTTTAGCCTCAGATTCTTAAGAGATCTCAGAGCTGAACAGCCTTACTTTCAGTATGCAAAGGCAATCAGCACTCCACAGCTCTTTCACAAAGAGAACTTATCTCAATACACATTGACAGGAATTACAGATTTTGAGGTGATCACATTTTAAAAAACCTATTCCTATATGTAGCCCTCCTGCAAAACTAAAATGAAGCAAAACAAAACTTGCATAGTCAAGTGCAAAAGTGTTTTGAAGATCACATCCTTGATTGAGTTATGGACATTCAGGCTGTACACGCATCATAGGAACACTGATCTATCTTCATCCCAGTTCTCCCACTCTACTAACAACAGAATTGCAGCTTTCCATTTCCATCTGCAGAAAATGGGAATCATGCTGCCCATGTAAGGACCCGTTGTTCTTATCATTTGATAGGATCTTTCACATTTGAAGCCTAGAGAGTTCAGCTCTGATCAGAACAAGATGTTAGAACATTAATGAATAACTTCCACTTTCTCCATATACTCTCGTTCATGTGTGTGCAAGAACACAAGTCCAGGTGAACACGGCCATGAAAAATGGGAAATATTTAAGGAAATAATTCAGTTAGAAGTTGCTTCCTTTATGGAAGGACCTAATCATGTAACACTTGAGGATACAGGTCCTGCAAGGGAGAAGGCCAGGAACAATGCTCTGAATGTCAAGCCAGTCAACTCCTGTCTCCTTGAAATCCAATACGATCTTTGCATTTACCACAGAGGTTTTCTTTGCAATGCATAGCAAAATTTGTCACCCAGTCATGTTCCTACTAATCACATTCCTCAGATTTTAGTTGTTTTTCTTCAGACCAAGGTTGCTCTGCAGGCAGAATGGCCATGCACTTAAAATTACAGTGGGACCTGCACCATGAACACAGGCTGTTATTTAACACGAAGTGTCTTGAAAAACTATAGGGTCTAAAACCGGGCAGCCAAAAATGAAAACTTTCTGAACTTCACTGTGTCCAACTCCCATGTATTATAATGGAGAAATTGCAACCCTTCACTTTCACTCAACCAGGTAGTCTGAAAAATTAAGTCCTAAAATGTTATGAAGCACTCCAATATCATCACAGTAATGTCACTGCAGGCTGTCTTCAGAGCAGTGTTTGAATAGAACGCATTAATTGCAATTGAACCATGAGGAAAAAGCAAAACAGGTGCTCCTTGGCTGTATAGTGCAGTACACTCCCCTTGAAGACAATGGGATGGCATGTTAGGAAACTGGAAAAGTGGCTTCACACTGAATCTACATAAGGCAACCGACCTGTCATGCACCTTAATCCCACTGCTCCCTTAACTTCCAAGGAATCAGACTCACAGCCAAG
The DNA here is from genome assembly GCA_013400575.1 of Peucedramus taeniatus. Lineage (NCBI taxonomy): Eukaryota > Metazoa > Chordata > Aves > Passeriformes > Fringillidae > Peucedramus > Peucedramus taeniatus. The sequence goes on along the minus strand of WBNO01007606.1, from coordinate 201,664 downwards.
CAAAGTTCAACCACTCATTTAGTACACCCATCCCTCCAAAAGCAGTATCAACATATACAGACATTTGCTAAGCAGGAAGCTGTATCCCAGTTCCAACTCTGCCAGATGCTTCATGCCACAGCCACAGCTGGGAAACAGAAGAGATGGCCTGTAACTGCTTCCCAAGAGACCAGCAGAGGGAAAAAACAAAACCAAAACCAAAAAACCTCTCACAGTTCTGTAGGAAACATTTCATGTCTGCCAGACCTCACAATAATTGCAGAAATACCTACTTACTGTCCAGGGCTGTGCTCTCCATCTAAGTAATTTGCACAATGCATGTTCCTAAAAGCCTCCATGTCTGGAGGTTCTGCACCTTTCTCAAGCAGCTTGCGCCAAGGCTTTCTTTTCCCTGGTTTCACAGTAGCCATGGCAAGCTCCATTTGCTTTTAGCTTCTTGTCAATGCTAAAATTTGGCAGCCTCAGCATTATTCTTTCTTTCTTACTTAGTATGTAAACCCAGTATAGTTTATTCTTACTACTATATTTGCTTTTAACACCTTGTTATGTGAAAACAAAATTGTAGTGTTTGTACAAAGTCTATTTGTAATCCATTACAGTCCTCTCTGAAACACACACAGTTATTTCTAGGCCACACTAAGTCCAAAGGAATTCAGTCTCCTGGGTCTCTTTCTGCATCAGCACCTCTGCTGGCACTGCAAATAGGTACCGGGCAGCAAAACTGCATTTCTCCTCCACAGTGAGTCTGTACTCTCTAAGTCCTGGTTGGGAGCTCATTTCTGACAGCCCACCAGAACGTTATCAGCTGGCAACAGCTTTCAGACCTTACCCCCCGGGCTGGGTGCAAACAGTGATATGGACATGGAGAAACTGTTATAGATTATTACACATGTCATCCATCCTCCTAGAATATTTTCCCCTGAACACTGTGGAAGGACGGGTTTAAGGGGAAGGTCAAAAGGCAAGCTGAATTGCTCTAAACTTGAAGGGTTTAAGAGCAATTCAGAGCACTACCTTTAAGGTTCTGTGTGTGCAGTCTTCTCTTGGGCACGGATGACTCAAAGAGGCTCTTTCAACCACCATAATTTAGCATTGCTCATAATCAGCATTACTTCCACATCTATTTTATCACAGCAATCTCCTACTTCAGTACAGGGCCAACAAGATCACATGGGATACAGCTGATGCAAGCTTTAAACATAGCAATCTTACCACAAAATATATTAAAAGAGAAGGCTAGTTTATTCCATAGGACCTCATCTAAATGCTCACCAGACTGCTTGCATGAGCAAGGGGTGGGGAGAGGGGGGAGAGAGAACTGAGAACTGAGAGAGAAATTCCCTGATGGAGAGACCACCCATTCACTATTCCCTTTCACAGCTGCTTTTGTGCAGAGGTTCCTTACGTTAATTTCACTATGATAAAATTTTGGATTTACTTCAATTTTCTTTCCAGAAGACAGATAGATGATATTTATGTTTTTAGCTACAGCTTCTTACAAAATGACCTAATAAAAATCTCCCCAATAGTCATTTATATCATGTAACAATGAAAATTAAGTTCCACATTCAGAAACTGTACCAACTGTTGCTGAAAAAAAAACTCCACATTGACTCCAAGGATGGGATATCATGGCAGTTGTAACTTAGATGGATCAAAGCTGCTTGTCTTTTACGGTCTTCATTTGCAAAGGACCAAACATAACCAGATTACTGGGATTGCACTAAAGCTCAGTGTAGAAGGACATTAATTTTCTTTGCCTGGAAAAGGCTCTTAGCATTTTTCACGTAATTACACCAAAGAGCAAGTCAACTCTAGGGCTAAAAGGGAGCAAACATGAGGAGAAAAACAGGAATAAACCTTCAGTGGGACTTGAACTTCGGAAAACAATCCCAGCATGTTCAGAATGAGCAACATCACTTTCACCTCCTCTGATGAAAGTTAACACTGCTCGGCTCTATGAAAGCATTTGAAACAGGAGGGAGGAAGGGAATCACAGCAGGATTGAGAGGGAATGTGTATTGCCTCTGATGAATGGCACAATGCCCAGGCAGCTGCTGCACAAATGCCAAAAGTGGGACCTTTGTTCCTTTGTTGCTTCAGCTGGATCCCTCTTGAAGTTTTGAATTACAGGCAGATACCTCATGTTATGGGATTCTGCTGCAGCACAGCAATGCAGAGACTGCTTGCTACATGTGTCTTTTCCATTCTGAAACTGAAACCTTAATGGGAAACCAGCCTCATCAAAAGCCTCATAGAGCAGCCAAAAAGTATATTTCAGCAGTTTTACACCAGACCTTGCAGGAATTAACATTATCCTGAACCTATGTTCATCTTTCAAATGTAAAAGGCTGAATGCAGGCAGCCACATTTTAAAATCAAAACCCCAAAAAAGCAAAGGTGTGCACAGTAACAAAAGGCAAATGAATTAAAATTCTGTGAACTTAGCAGGTGGTTGCTGCATTTTAAATAACAGCCATGGAATTTTCCACATAATAGGTTAAAAAATGAATCATAGAATCACAGAATATCACAAGTTGGAAGGGAACCATAAGGACCAACAAGTCCAACACCCTGCTCCTCACAGGACTTCCTAAAACTAGACCCTATGACTAAGAGCTTTGGCCAGATGCTCCTTAATTCTGACAGGTCTGATGCTGTGACCACTTCCCTGGGGAGCCTGTTCCTGTGACTGACCACCTTCTCAGCAAAGAACCTGTTCCTAATGTCCAAGCTGAACATTCCCTGATGTAGCTTCATTTCATTTCATTTCATTTCATTTCATTTCATTTCATTTCATTTCATTTCATTTCATTTCATTTCGTGTCCTGTCACTGGTGACCAGAAAGACAACCAGGATTGTCCCATCTCAGGTGGAGAATGTGGCGCTTTCCCTTGCTAAATTTCATATGGTTGCTGACTGTCCAGCTCTCCAGGCTATCCAGATCTCTCTGTAAGGCTTCTCTGCCCTTGAGGATGCTCACAGCTCCTTGTCAGCAAACTTTCTCAAGGTACATTTGATTCCAGTGTCCAGATAATTTATGAAGACATTAAAGAGCACTGGCCCTAAAACTGAGTCGTGGGGAACTCTGCTGGTGACTGACTGCAGGCTGATGTAACCCCATTTACTATAACCCCTTGAGCCCCACCTGACAGCCCTTTGCTTACTTCATGTCCTATGAACTTGTCTAGATGTATGACGATCAGTTTATCCAGAAAGACACTGTGAGAGACAGTATCTAAAGCTTTGACAAAATTACTAAAAAGAAAAGCTTCCTTTGGCCAACTAGGTGAGTGACTTTGTCATAAAAGGAAGTTAAGTTGGTTAAGCAGGACTTTCCCCATGTGAATCCATGATGGTTATGAACAATGACTGCCTTGTCTCTCAATGCTTTAAGTAAATCAGACAACCAGATATATCTGCAAGTTCAAGGTATATTTTCACCTCAAATTAAATTACTAAAAATTCCAAGTTATGACAACTTCTAAGATCTAAAAACTGCCACACTATAAAAATATTTTTAATTAGATAAACGTATTCAAGTATTCCAGGTTTGCTGTTAAATAAAGCGTAGAATAGAAGTGGGTGATATCACCTTTGACAGCAGCAGTATTTTCTGTGAAGCTACTGTTCTCACTGCAGCTTAAACAACTAGCTCTGTTTCATCACCACCTGTGCTAGTTTTGGCTGGGGTACAGTTAATTTTCTTCACAGTAGCTGGTGTGGGGCTGCTATGGGATTTGTGCTGGAAACAGTGCTGATAACACAGAGTTTTTTGGTTTTGGTTGTTTTTTTTTAATTTCTAAGCAGTGCTTGCACAGCATTAAGGCTCCTTCTGCTCCTCACCCCACCCCACCAGCAAGGAGGATGTGGGAGTACAAGAAGTTGGGAGGGGACACAGCCAGGACAGCTGACCCCAACTGACCCAAGAAAATCTCCCAGACCACATGGTGTCCTGCTTAGTATGTAGAGCTCAGGGAATAAGGAAGAAGAGGGGAATATTCAGAGTGATAGAATTTGTCTTCCCATGTAATGGTTACCTGTGATGGAGCCTCACTGTCCTGGGAATGACTGAAGATCTGCCTGCCCATGGAAAGTGGTGAATGATTCCTTGTTTTGCTTTGCTTGAGTGCTCAGATTTTGCTTTCCCTATTAAAGTGTCTTTATCTCAACCCATGAGTTTTCTGTCTTTTACACTTCCCATTCTCTTCACCATCCCATGGGGAGGAAGCTGCTGCATGGGACTTAGTTGACTGTTGGGGCTAAACCCCAACACAACCTCACATGAAGTCTCAGACTAACAAATAAAAAAAATTTAAAAAAAATAAAAAAAATAGCTTGGTTTCCCTCTAACTAAAAATACCCCAAACCTTGAAACACAGTGATAAGTTCCATTTTTATACTTCAACACAGTGACTAAGAAATAAACTTCAATATATAATAGATTCTTTGCCCTAATGCTAATTTTAAATGCAAAGCATGTTTTTAGAAACATTATTCTTTAAGCCTCCAGCCCAATTAATGTAGCCTTATATAACCATATAACAAATTTTTACAGTTTTAACTCATTTCCAGATTTCAAACCACATCCGATTTTACATAATCCTACATTAAATACTACATCAGCTAATAAGCAGTTTTTGAGGTTTTAACAGTAAAGCAGTAAAACCATTTTCTTTTCCCACTCTCCCAGCCAAAACTAACACCAAAGCTAACACCAAATCTGTTTTTCCCCAGAGAATAACAACTAAATTAATGATGGAGGGGGGGAAGATTAATCCATTTAAGTTGCATGTTATTTAACTTATCATAAAATTGGGAATTTAAAACCGCACTACAAAAGAAAGGCATTCTTCACAACAGGTTTTTGACTTTTGGATGTGTTTAATATAGCAGAATGATAAAATTTGCTTTTCACTGAATTCTGAAAATAGGCAATTCTGCTGTGGTACTTGTGGTTCTTCCATCCTTAAAAATTCTCAATGAATTCAGAAAGTACTTGAATTACATTTTAAGAAATGGATCTTCAAGTAATAATTTATTTCCAAATTAATCTGAAAGCTGTGATGCCACTACTCTCCAATTATTGAAAACATCTTTTGATGTTTAGCCAGATCTGAGTTTCTATTGTTGTAAGTGATAAAAACATGGACAGAATCTTCCAAGCTTTCTTTAAGCAGCAGAAATGAGAGGAAATAAAAGGCAAGCTGCTCATTCTTCCTTCTTTAGGTCACTCTTCTATAGGTCACTCTCTTGCAACTGTCAAGCTTTTTGCAGTTCTTTCACTTGTTTTATCAGAGTTGGAATTAAATTTATCTTAGAAAAATCCAGCACAGTTCCACAAAAGCCTTTAAGTCCACACACCTCACTTGTATTACCTGAAGACCATATATTTCATGGTAGGTATTGCTGACCAGCAATTTTCTGGAAGGCTGGGAAAACAGAGCATCAGTGTATCAGCTTATATTAACACCACTGTGCTCTGGCAGCTAAATATTGCTACAGATAAATATTTCAGATTTACTTAAAAAAATAAATAAAATAAAAAAGAAGAAAATATCAGAGTGCTTAGAGTTAGAAATGTGATAAATAAAACCAGAGAATTTATGTGAAGCAAAAAAGACAATTAAATTGTTAAGATACATCTATCACAACTTAAACTAGGAAGGTGACCTCAAATATTAAATGTCTGAGCTCTTATAAAAAAATTTTAGCACAACTGGGACTTGGATTGTCAGTGTCATGCTGACCTGGAAAGAACTGCTAGCAAACAGCATCAGCTATTTATCTATTATTCCTCTCTCATTGCATTTTTTCCCATTTCCCATTTTAATGTTGATGGTGAGTGAGAAGCAGCTGAAGGGGCAACTGCTTGTGATTTGTCTTCTTAACACTGAATTTGCTCTCAGGGTCCTTATTCAAGGGAGTTATACAGGGGGTCAAGAAATGGCACAACAAAACATCTGTACCTACCACCCTTCCCTACACTTCTTCCTCTCCAGCTCCATTGCTCCCACTTGGGACACCAAACCCAGCCTCACATTGAAGTGCCACACAGCTGTAGGCTACTAATAGGTAACTAATGAGGATTAGGACCTAACAAACCACAGCACTGCACAAGGAAGAACTGCTGAGTGATGGCTGCTACTTCTCAGTTTGTCACATTTGACCATGACATGGGTCACCTCTCAGCATCATTTCTTTGTCCTGTCACTGCCTCTCCCAGCTCTTTGGTTCTGTTACCCCTTCAGCCTGCTCTTAACAGCAGATGTAACTTGGTGGGGAATATTTTTATCTTTATTTAAGTCTTTTTCATAGTTTACTCATATTTTTCATCTGGTCTGTCGCATAAGGAAAGCCAAGTACTTAGCTGGAAAAGCCAACCTGTTTCTAAGGGTGAGGACAAGAGAAGTGACTGTTTCTGTGCCAAAGGCCTGTCAAGATCTTCCCTCCCCTGCAGGCCTCACAAACGCCATGCCTCAGTGGATGGACAAGCTCTCCGACAGTCAACCAGAAGATAGTCTGGATTCCTGCAGTACAAACAATGCCCCCACACACACATGAACCTATTTGGTTTCCAAATAGGACGTGGTCAAGCAGACAGCCTTGGGTTCAGCTTGATGCTGTAGGTGCTCACATCCAAGTGCCAACCATCAGGTGGTACCACTGTGGTACTATATGTATACACAAGACCTAGTAATTTTCTGCTTCTAAGTATCTTTGTGCCAGAAATAATGATATCCCCACCCCCACTGACAGACAATGATTATAAATAATTACAGCAGGTTTAGCAGTGGGTCAGTTCAGATCCAACTGCTGGCCATGCTCTTAGACAGTCAATATGAAAGGTTAACAGCAACAGAGGTCTCACCAAATTTTAATATTTGTTTGATTTTAACATAGTTTGATCACGTAAGGACACCTTAAAATAAAGGATGTAAAACCAATACAATTCCTCCACAGAGAGCTACTCCCAGTGGCAGTGTTATGATCTATGACTTGACAGCACTTCATCATCTAGTGCAGGGCTTTTCTTTTCTTTTTTTTAAACAGTAGCATAGTTTTATCTTTAACAATAGACTTAAGTAAAATTAAGTCATTAATTTTCTTAAATGGTGCTGCATCATTAGCACCCTATAATTATTTTAGTGTATGAATGCAATAGTTGAGAATAAAAGTCTTAAATTTATGCAATCTTATAGCACCTTTGGCATAAATCATATGCTCTCAGACGTTTTGCATGATAATTTGGCCTGTACAAAGCCTGCCAGCTCTTGAAAATGCCTTGTATTATAGACTACCCAGCAGGAGATTTGCTACATTTAATATACTCCTATCAGCCAGCACAATGCCTTCAAATTCAATATAAATTACCAGAATAATAAAATAAGTTCCAATTAAGTCCAAACTGCCAGCCAACCAGAGCAAAAAGATCTTACCTTAAAACAGTTCGTGCTTGTAGTTCTTATTACTGGGTCATTCTTGGATATAATTGCCTACCTGCTACAGGAGAGTGTACATTTACCACACATTCCCCTTCACAGCGAGCTGACTAACCTTCAGGCTTGTCTACTGAGAGCAGAAATCCTAAAAATCCTGAATTCCCGAGGTGGTGTTTGTAAGAAGATCACAGTTTTCCATGCCTGGGACTTTCATCAGCTACAGGTACCCCACCCCTTCAACACAGAAAGTTCCACTCTTAAGAGCTGAGGAACACGGAAAAGCTTTCATCCAGCTCAGGCACCCAGCTGTGGGCAAAGAGGAAACGCCTCACATGGTCCGAGCACAGACAATGCACAGCTTCCGACACTCCTGACACAAGCCACAGCCCTGCCACACTGCAACTAAAACCTGGAGCAACAGAGCTCTCTCAGAGCATTGTTTAACCCTGTTTAATCCATGTCCTCCTCCTCGCCCCAGCACAGTGCTATAGAAGGTCCTCACCAGGTTCCTGACGGACTCCCACAGCAGTCCTTAGAAGGATTGAAAAGTCACAAAAAGACAGCAGGTATTCAAGATAATTACCCTGATGAATGTGAACTACCTAGCACTTCTCAAATGGTCTATCAAGTTTTTGAAACTGGATAACAAATAGATGATTTGGGGCTTTGTGAGAGAAAGTGTCAAAAGAACTCTTCAGAAAACCATAGAAACCTCATCTCCCAAGTGCAACAAACATTGGCAGTGGTCCAAACAGAGAATACTAACTAACTTTTGAAATTTGACTGCTTTAAAGTTCTGAAATTCACACTTAGGGTTAATTTGTAAAATTGTCAATTATCCACAATCTTGTTACAAAATCTTTTAATATAAAAAAAGGGAAATATATTCAAGTCTTTATTTTGTAAGTGCAAAAGTTCAAAAATGTTGGCCTAAATGTAGCTATATTGATAGAGTTCATTAGTGTATCTATGTTGAATCAAAAGAAACTACAAAGAGTGGTTTTGGGGATGAGACAAAAGACTAGAAGTGAGACTAAATAAATTTGTTCAAATGTCTTGAAGGGAAAGAAAACTTTAAATTCAATTTCAAGGTTATAACTAGCTTTTATACTCAGCAACATCTCTGCAATTTTTTTTTCCTAGTTAAACTGGACTCCTTGTTCTTGATACAATAAATGTAATTTTTGATACTGGCTTTTGAAGTTGAAAACTTTAGAATTGTGGGGGAGAGTGAAGGCTTTTGGGTGAGATTCAATCACTAAACCTTAATAGAACCAAGGACTCATGCAGGAAACAAAGGAAGAATCTAGTGTTACAATAATCCTACTTTGAGATTAAAACCTAGAAACAAAAATCTCCCTTAATACATGCAAGGATAGAGTGATACTATGTACCTTTAAAACAAGGTAGGAAAAGCACATTTCAACATATGTTTCTTTACCCAAATGGAACTGATCCATCATCATACATTCAGCTGGTTATTCTTGGAGATATACTAACACTCAAAATAAAGAAGGCACTAAAGTTCCTGAGAGTGACAGGATACCCAGCAGAAAGAAATTTTAGACAGAGTTATCTACAGATATTTTCCTGTGAGAAAAGAATGGTAAGAATGTAGCTTGAACATTAACAAATCCATTAAAACATCAGTCTGCCTGGCGGAGTCAGCAGATTTGGAGGGGGATTCAGTGGGGCTGGAAATTCAAACTTTAGCTTGTAATGAGAAAAATCCTACTTTAGAAATTTGAACCAGCAGCTAGAAACATGTAATATAATACAGAGCTCTCCTAAAATGGTACCCAGCTAGAGGGACTTTATACTATGTGAAGCCTGTGACTATTTAGCTAAAAAAAAAAAAATAAAAAAAAAAAGTCAATGACACTGCAGGGACTTATTTGTAAGTGAGGGACATGGACAAAATCTGCAAATCTGCATTTCCTTCCTTTCCTTGGGAAAGGTGCTGCAGATCGTGTGTGCAATTCCTCCATTAGGACGCCGACAGAGCATAAGTTTATCTGAAATAAATTTCCAGCTGAGACAGTCTATTCTGTTCTAAAGATACACTCGTGGAAAATAAATTCGATCAACTGAATTTTAAAACATCATTCAAAATGTTTATTCAGATTGTTTATGAAGCAATTACACACCATGCTTAGGCAACAGTTTAAATGAAATCAGTTATTAGTTGCTAATATCTTACTCTCAAGTAGGAAGGCACTTGCAGTGTGGGGTTCTACAGGAGAAACAGCCCATAATCCTGCAAATACCCAAGAAGATTCCTATCTTTGGGGTTTTTTTTAAATGTAATTCAAGCATTTTCTGAATTCATTGAGAACTTTAAAAGATGGAAGAAGAAAAGCTCAGTACAACACAGGAAGCCCAGAACTGTTTCCCTGTTGCTTTAGCATAGCAGAGACAGGCAAGACCTGTTTCATTATTATTCTTCCAAGGCATCTCCACATGCCTCAGGAACATCACTATGTAGCCCTGATTTTCTGGAGTACCAGCAGCTTTTCAGAGAACACTGACAAATACAGCACACCATATAGCCACTGCTATGTGGTTCAGCCAAGAAGCAGCCCACATGTAAGTCAGTTTGGACTTCTGGGAGAAAAAAATATTTATTAAACAAGCAAATAAATAATGAAGATGAAAGAAGGGATTTGGGGATTATCGGGAAATATTTATTTGGCAGGAGAAAGCAAAGAGGACTTAATGAGACTTGTAAGAGATAAGTATATTAAAAACATTGTTAGCAGAATGAACCAATTAAGTCCACATACCCAAAGCAAGTTGGCAATCAGTTTTCAACACCTGTTTTTAGACCAGGGCTTGCAGAGTTTAAACACGTTGTTTAAAGTATCTCCCCAGAACCTCTAGGTCAATAAACACAAGGTAAAAATGCACTTTCAGGACTGCTTACTGTGAGCATTAGCCATAGCAGACGTGATTTTCAACCAGAAGCGTTCAACACCAGGTGGAGGAGAGCTGGGCATTCTGTCCTGCATGGAGCATATCAAAGCCACATGGCCAACAAGTCACAGACTGCTGAAGAGAGCAGGTCCCTCCTGACTAGTAAAAGTAAGAAACAGAAAGGTCCATCCAAGATAGTCATGAATCTATATTTATTTACAAAATATCACATTTCCTTTAACTCAAAATGTGCTGAGCATTACTTATGTACTGAGAGATAACACCTGCAGCCCCTCAGGGCTTCCTAGAGTCTCATAAGGATTTCCAGCTAGGATCTCCTTGACTTACAGGATCTAAAGAACACATCAAAAGTAGTCATTTGAAGCATTTATTTCAGACTTTTTATTAGCAGGCACTCTCTAGAGTAGGACATCTTTCCTGAATAATTAAAACACAGAAAGGTCACATACAGTCTTCATCAGCAGAAAAATCCAAGAGCCCTGAGGTAGAAGAAAACTTTTAAGTCTTACACCATGGAGTTAAACTGTTTTGCATCCAGCAAACACTCTTTCTCCATAGGCCACTTGGCAAGATCCTCCTTTCACTCTGAGCTAGCAAAGTAAATGAGAATTCTGTGAAGCTGTATTTGCCACTATCACTGTCTCCCCTTGGCAAATTTGCAGATGACACAAAACCAGGAAGACTGGCTGATACACCAGATGGTTATGCCACCATTCACAGGGACCTTGACAGGCTGGAGATATGGGCTCACAGAAACCTCATGAAAAGTGACAATAGAAATACAAAGTCTTGCACCTCAAGAGGAATAACCCCATGCACCAGGATATGCTGGGGCAGACTAGAGTCCTAAGCCCGTGCAATATACAGAGAACTGACACTGCAAAAGGAGTTGCATCTATCTCTTTACAAAGGATTTAATGAAACAAACACGACAAAAAAAGAAAAATATCTAGAATTGTCAATGTGTTGAGCAAATGCCCTTGACATTTTTTGAGAGGGAAGAATAGATGATAAGTCCAGTCAGAAGTACTTCGCTTTAAACTAGGACTGCACAAAATAAGGTTGTATTTGCACAACAAAATTCACAATATGCATCCAATGTAGAAAGGAGGCAATACACAATGGCATGATGCTTTCAGTGCTCAGCTGTGCAAATAGAAGCTTTGCATCATCAGTGAGCACAGATGTCCCTCTCATGACTTCATCCTATCCATCCAAGGTCACATGGTTTATTTTGGCACATAGACACACACGAGGACTACATGTGCAGGTACAAACCAGTTTGGACTTGAAGGTCTATTCTGTTCCCTGGAATAAATTTCTCCTCCCAGTGGTCCAGTATGTTAAATCTACAGGCATTGTCATCTGAGAAGAGTTAAGATCTCTATTAAAGAGAACCAGAGGGTAGCAAAGAAAACTGTAATTGACATCTATTTTAGGCCATTTTGCGGGAGCAAGATAGAACCATGCTATGAGTAACTCAGAACTCAAAGCTGACCCCCAAGTCCAAATTAAGATGCTCTGCCAGGCCCTGCAGGAGTCCATCAAAGACTCTAATCATGGAGGACTGTAAGGAAAGAGCAAGGGCACTATCAGAATTTTTTTGCAAAGCCAAATTAATGCAAAATGGGTATCAGGCAGAAATTAAGATAGTAAGCAGAAAGAAATTCACAAAAGCCATTGATTCAAAATGTACACAAACCTAAAAATTAGCTGAAATCCCCTCCCCCCTCAACAGATATATAGATAAAGTATATTAGAATGAGCAGTGGTTTCACACATGAAATAATTTTTTAGGATAAGCCATCTAATATAGGATACAACTGTGACAGTCAGGGAGTGACATGGCACTAAAACTGCCAAAAGAAATAAATACTCTGGCATCCAGTATTAAATCAAATGCTGATAAAGTTAACTACAGTGCAAAAACATCTGAAAAGCAAAGCAAGAGAACAAAAACGCTTAACCACTTTCTGCCAGCAAGTCTGCAAACCTCATCCTTCAATATTTAAGCATCTTATGTGTGCCTCTCACCGAGGAATTGACCCATGCTGCAATCAAAAGTGTAAGTACTGCTTTGGCTGCAGACCATCTAACAATAATACACATGCAAAGCACACAAATGACATTCCTCTTAGCACAGAAGGGGCTGTGCTGCTAATGGGAAACGTGGTATTTGGAGATAATGATGAAATTCTAACAGCTGCAGCAGATTGAAGGGTGGAGGGGGGAAAAAAGAAGAGAGAAAGCAGATAGAAATGAGGGGAAACTGAAGAACCGGAGCCAAACTAACAGCTGGGTAAAAACAGCCTAAGGGAGAGGTATTTTTGGAGTTCCCACATCCTTTTCATCCCTCTTATATTTTACCAATTACAGCAAAAAAAGTAGTAGTAGTAGTAAATAAACTAATCAGAGTTGTTATCATTCATCACATCGTGAATCTTCTCTATATAAGCACACAAATACGCTGATGAAAGGCACTACAGAAAGCACCTTAACAGAAAAATAAATGCAAAGATGACCAGAAACCCAAGCATTCATCACTGTCATAACCTACACAAAGAAGTTTTGTAGCTACCTAATAGTTTAAAATTCTTGAATAAAAGTCATTAAAAGAAGATAAATGAGGGAATTTTTTTCTTCCACTCTGTGTGGGAATGATTGGTATGCAAAAGTCGGTGAGCCTATTTAACCACCCGTCTGTAGATGGTGATGATTTTGGGGTGGGACTACAGGTCTTAAAGTCCATGTATGTGTGGTGTCATCAACTGCAGTAGGTGTGTAATTGCTAGGAATTATAAAACCAGCAGCTAGCCAGCAGCTACTTGCTTGCTAAACAGGTAGCTAAGCTAGGTGGCTTGGCAGACAGATATGCGTGTGTCTCTGGGAGTCAGGCAACTAGTGGAATTAGATTCTGGAGATACATACATATATATATTTTTAAAAAAATCTTCTGAAAGCATTCTTTATATGGCTCAAAAGCAAAAAAAGAGACTGGCTTGGGTTTTTTCCTCCGTCCCTTATTTTCACATTATACTTTTTACGTGAGCTTTGGAGCAGACAAAGAAAGAACAAAAATGCAAGCTTAGAGGAAGCCATCCTTAAACACATTACTGGTAATTATTTTGTGATTTTACATTTATTTTCTATTGAATTGATTCTTCTCATGCATGCTTATAGGCTAAGAAGAACAGGCTGAAACTATAGTAGGAGCAGCTGCATTTGTTCTTTGTTCTGAAGGGAGCAGAATTAGAATAATGCATGCATGTTTTTCACCGCCACTCTTTTTTTTTTTTTTATTACATTTAATTACATTTTCAGACTATGCTGCCCTGTCCTATACATATACTTATGCTACATGAACAGACACAACATCTCTTTGTGTTGCCATACATCTTGGGCACTTGCATGCTCCTGATCAAACAATGAGCTGGCGGGAAAGGGAGCTGATCTTTACTCAGTGAAGAAAGAGTTCAGTGAGACATGAAGATGCACAGTAGGATTTTTTCCCCAGTCTAAGGTTATCAAAACAAGGCTCCAAAGGCACCAATGTCTCACACAACACAGTTTTTTTTTTCAGTGCTTGCTTGTGTTTTTTTGTGGGGCAATTTTTGTTTTCATCTTATTGGTGCAAATTGTACACCAAAATGCTTTATGCCATTAGTTTGAAGGAGACAAAAGCAGGAGGCACAGGCAGAGGGTACCTCTCAGCTGAGCCTGGAAATGAGAGGGGAACTCGCTGGAATGAACAGACACAGATTTCAGCAGGGCAGAGGCAGCAGCTGTTGCACTGACAGTAATTAGATTGAGGACCTGAGGAAGGGAAAGGATAGAGAGCCATGAAGAAACACGATGCCAAGGGACACACTCATTTCTGAATCAGCAGGTTGAGTAATTCCCACAACAATGACAGCATCTTACTTGTGGAGACAAAAACTTGTTCAAAAGCTTTTAAACAAGTAGTGGTGATGATGTATTTTGTGAAACAAAACCACAAAATGTTGACATTACTATCTTTTACTCCTTTTTTCATGCCAACACCCTTTTTCTGCATACAGGCTACACAACGTTATAATAGAAAAATACAATCACTAGTAACTGGCTGCATGAGAGAACTTCATTTTGTCAAACTGAATATGTCTCACAAGCAGCATCCCATCTAGCAGATGGAAATACTGAAGCAGAGGCTGACATAACTACTGTACCATCATCACCAAGCAGTTCCAAGAACTAGGAACAGACTTCCCCACCCCTGAATACAACCTTTTGTAGTAACTGCTGCCTTGGACAGCCAACACACTCGCCCTGGTAAAATGCTCTTTGAAGACTGCTGACAATTTCTCTCCCTCTGCTATTTCTCTCCCTCTTCCTTCACTCCCAGTTTCTGAAGTTTCCTGATGTAACAGACATTTCTCAAGATACCCAAGCAAGACTCAGTTGACCACCATCTGGAAGGCAATCAGAAGCTCCCTCTAGCAAATGAATATGAATCAGAACATGAATCCCACTCCAGTTCTGCAGCAGGATAGGAATGCACAGCTGTTACTACCTCTCATTTCAGAGAGGCATCAGAAACTTGACATTCATGACCACCCCAAGCATATTCTGAAACTGCCCTGCTCAGGTCCTCACTGGCAAGCGGCCAGGCCTTGGTGGTTGGGACCACTGTGCATGAAATGTATCAGATGGCATATTTTCTTTTGTCATTTCTGGGAACTGGATTAAGCATGAGGACTGCTGCGACACTTCATCTTGCTCCCACTGCCCTCCTACCTCAAATGGAGATGGATCATTAGTCTGTAGTCTTACAGAGATGTAGCCAACAGATAAAACACAACCCAGCCTGCACTGTAGCTCTCTGATGCAAGTGACATTGAGTTATGGAATATGTGATGACATTCCACAGCAGGCATATAAATGTAGTGCAGCATGTTCACTATAAAGAAACACCCCTAAATTGTAATTCCTTGAGGCCTCATCTTTCAAATCAAGGAGGTGTTTAGCACTTACGTGTTAGTACAAGTCTTGGGAGAAGCTGCAATAACGCAGGTTATTAAAAACAAGACTACAAAAAACTTGAGGAAGACTAGAGTAGCAGGGTGAATAGCAAATAAGTTTTTAATTAGAAGTTACACCTTCAAATGAAGGTTTGTGATTTCACAAGGTCAAGTCAAAAACCATGTTATATTGGCTGCAGGAGATTTTTGGCTTCTCTATTGCAACAGGGACTTCACAGATACCTCCATCATGGGGCTACCAACGCTTTGTTATCCCACATCCAGGCAAGGAATGGTAATAAACACCTTTCTTTATGACACACTTCAGTTCTACACACCAGCAAACCTTCTGTTCTTGCTGCATCTATGAATTACAGCTCAGGCAGTCTACAGGAAAAAGTGAGAAAAGAAAGAAGAAAATGGGGCGTGAAGATGAAAGAAAGGTTTAGGTGTTTTTTTCATTCTTAGCTGTTTGACCACCACATTTGCATCAGCCTTTTGGTTTTTATTTGCAAGAATGTTTTGTCAGTTCCCTGCTCAGCTGTAGTGAATAAGAAGCTGATGCAGCATCTTTCTTGTGGACAAACATTGGGAAGTTTTGAGCCAATGAAAACAATGTCCATGTACACTGCATGTTGGAGAACAAGCCACACAGTGACTATGGAAATGATCCCTTTGACCAGATTTGCATAAGGAAGAGAAACACTACAGTTACTATCAAAAGCTCAACAGTTTCCCCATTTGAATGCCGGAGACTATTCTAACTAAAGATTTTTTTCCATTTCTGCAGCTAACCCTTAAGTTATTTCATCTCAACTGAGCCTGAGTTCAGTTCTTATTGCAATTCAAAAGAAAAATCACTTATGATGTGTATCTTGAAGACCTTAGTGTCAACAATTAAATTATTTTTTGTTTTGCTTTTTTTTTAAAGGAAAGTCTCAAAAGGGTGTAAGGGTATCTCCTGAAGCTCTGCATTTTGACAGGATTGGAATGCTGGACTGTAGCTGACACACATCAGAGCAACTGACTGCACCAAGCCACACCATGTCACATAGTCTGAAGCTGCAGTCTCTGTTACTGCCTCAAGGATCTCCACTTAGAGCTGTATCCTACAGCACAGATCCGGCTCACGCATGCCAATAGTTTCCAAGCCACAGCCTTTGCCTGCAATGCCCTTCAACAATGCTTACAGAAAGAAATCCAAGAAGCTAAAAGCAAGGCTAGACTCTAATGAGCACTAGTGACTGCAGGGGCAGAGCACCCTGACCACAAAGCACTACTTAGGCAAGTACTGCCATCAGTAGGCCAATGAAGACTTGGGGTCATTTGTCTACACCTCGGTTTTGCCAATGCAGACATGCTGTCTGCCTCAATCCCACACTTAATTTGGCACAGATTGGAAAGTCATGCTGTATCATCACATCAGCAAAATTCAGCTTGGCACTGTGTATCTTTCCACTTAAAGAATTGATTTAAACTACAGCTCCAACAGGAAACTTACTGATATATCTCTACAAATAAAAAGGCTTACAGTATAATAAATAAGCTGCAAAACTGAGCTCTTGTATGGCTATTACTGCATATCCACAGTGCACTTACAGCATTATGCTTTTTTTCCCCCAACTCTTACAGTTCCAGTTTGTTTTCCATTATACTGAATGGCTCCTATTCCCAAGTTTGCTCTTTGCAAAGCAGCTCCTGAATGCAATTCACTTGGTTGACACAGTTAACCACGGTTGTGTGTGGTTGACACAGTACTTCAGCTACACTGAAGTAGCTTACTGACATTCCAACAAATTACTTGTTTGACAGTCTGCACAAGCCTCCTGTTTTTCATGTTTACCTGTGGAAATATCAAGTTGTTCTACCACAAAGAAATTCCTTTTTTTATAATCTCATCTCTCCTGAGAAGTTCCAACTTTGAATTTTCTCCCAGGCTGCTTTATACAGTTGAACCATTAGCATTCCCCATCTTCTTTTATCATCTACACAACCTTGAGTGTTACTTATCAACTTTAAAGTTACTTTACCTACCCTGTGAACTTTATAAATGTGAACTTTGAACATTCAAGAAAGCAAATGGTGAAGAATGCCAAGACTGCAATCTAATTGTGAAGAAAATCCAAGGAAACTACTATTAGTGACATGTAACATCTGTAATAAGATCTGAGCCATCCACAGAAAATCTTGCTAACACTCAGCCTCTCCTTTCCCCTACCTAGACATGGCAGTATTAAGAAGCTTAGTTAATGGCTTTCAATTTCAAAAGAGCTGATGTTCAGTCAGTGCAGAGCCACTCTAAATAAAACCACTGGCAAAATAAACCAGCACTCAGTACCACAGCTGGCCATCAGCAGGGCCACTGGCAACAATAGAACCTTTCCAGCAGAAGTGAGGACTTTTCATGTCCCTGCTGAATGGGTTAAACATGTCCCCAGGCATTCTGCTTTTCCCATGTGTCTGATGGAATTTAGAAGCATCAGCTGCAGCTCACTTGTCCACCTTCAAATCCACCTGGTTGTTCATGGGGCAACTTTATTTGTTTTATATTAATAACACTAATTGCCATTAATACTGTAGAGGCAGAAGTGAAGCAGCAATTCCTACACTACCTGCTCGCTACTTCAATTATTTTTCCTGAGGTCTCTTCTTCCCACAAACTGGTCCTGGTTCTTGTGTTTGCTCTCAAATCCAACTGAGCTTGTATTCTGTGACTCAGAGGTGCTTTTATCTGCTGAGCACTTCCTTCACTCTTCCGTTACACCTAAAAGCCTGCAAGCTTTCACAGCCTTCCTATCTTAGACAAGCTACTACAGCCTAACTATTAACAAATAAACCCTTTTCTTGCATACTGCATTATTATGCAATTAGAAAGGGTCCTGATAGATCAACAGGTAGGAAATAAAAGCACACAAATCAATTTATGGACTCACTCCAGGAAATGTCAAGACATTGATCAAATATCAGTAGTAAAGGCAGGCATCTTCTTATCATTGGGAAGCTGACAAAACACAGTGGCTGCAGGTTTAACATTTCTCATGCAGATGTCTGTGTTACTACTGGCCCTGAGGAGCACATCAGCCACAGTCACTAAATGCAGGGCTTTAAAATAGGGAACACATCCACTTTAAAGCTCTAATAAAGGAAAACAAAAACCAGAATTTTCCTTAAGCAGCTATCCCCAGCTTTTCATCCAGAAACTCAAGACTTCCACAAAGCTGTTGCACTTTACCTTGAAGTTTACCTTCTCGCTATAATTGTTCTCAAGCTTTTAGGGCTTGCCTAGCTGGGTACAAGTATTGAGCTACCTATCTGATTTGAAGCACAAGACTTCTGGACTCTCTCCTCCTGATTTTGGGACGGTAAGGGGTTTAAATCTATACAAATAAGGGTGCCACAGTTCTGCATATGTACACAGTTTAAGAAAAAGATTCCCAGCAGTCAGGGAGAGGAAAGCAGAGGGACAAAGCAAGGTATGCTTCAGGTTCAGTTTACATCCACTCAAGGTGAATAATGTAGAGATGATTGGAAAGCAGAGGGGAAAGTGTCTACACTGCATCAGCTATTCCTCTGCATGCTTTTTACTCTTGATAATTAGGCACAAAACAAAATTTTGTAAAATCCCACTTAGACAATCAGTCTCTTTCTCATCGAAAGTCAAAATCATCCTGCTGCCAAGAACGCCTTTTTGCAAAGACACATGTTTAGTTTTCAATAAATTTATCTGTAAATAGAGAGTAACTATTTGGAATTTGAGGAACTTCTATACTGTCAGTCTTCATGATTGCACTGAAATACCAAAATTTCTCCTGAAGGCTCAGCTCGTGCAGTCCTGCAGTAGCCTAAGTTCAGAGATGGTTTTTCAAGTGTTTCAGAATCAAGACATTATTGTTTCAAAGCCCTCTCTGTGAGCTCAAACTTCAACAGAAAATAACCCCCAGTGAACTCACCACAGAAACAAAAATAAACACTAATTTTAAGTTGTTCCATCACATCAGGGAGGGATGACTTATGCTTTAAAACATAAGTAGCAGAGAGTATTAAAAAACCATTTTCATCTTCCAAGCAAAGACATGTTTTATGTGAGAAAATCTATTCTCTAGATGATAAGTAATATAAAGTGAGTCTGAACTGTTATCCAGACAAAACCTATTTCCTGACCAATCCTTCCAAACTATATCTCAAGTACATGCATCCTCATAGGATGTTCAGGGAACACACTGATGAGACTGTATGTCCCAGGGCATAGAATTACTGTGGCTGGAAGTTGCACTGGATTTCTTAATGAGCTGAAATCAGACTGTTAACAAATTATGGCTGAAGCTGTGGATGCTCTATTATGCTCTGACAGCCAGTACACACTCCGTCTCAGTAGGGACTATAAAAAAATGCGAAAAATGGGTGGAAATTTCCTCTATTAGCTCCAGTATCTCTGTTCTGTACCTGCCTCCAAATATACTATGAAGCTTCAAACTATTGGAATTATAGATACCACCAATTCCTGCTACTTGTCTTGACCCAGTAAAAAGCGAGATGGAGGTCAAAGCAAGAAACAAACAAAAGATAAGAGCAGCTGAGTGTGAGATTATTCCCAGCAATGTGCAATTAAGATGAAGCCTATGACTTCCTGGCGAACTGCCCATTAGGATGCTGCTTAAGCCGAATTGAATACCTCTGACCTATGCATATTTACAGAAAGGCAACAGTCATAGAGCACTGCAGGGATAAATGAATGGGACTAAAAAATTTAAACAAGAGAAGAAAAAGCCAGGGCCAGACTTAAAATTTTACAAATACTGTGAGTTTTCCTAGCTATAGCTGAGTTATCCATGACCCTGAAGACAGTTTGAATACTTAAGTATTTACTGATTGTTGAGTCAATCATTCATTCAGCCTAATTTCTGGTTTAAAAAAATTTAAATAAAAAAACAGAAATTTTAAAATTGTGGAAATTAAGCTGTTCTGATTTCTTTTTGATAGCCTCAGACATACAGACTAATACGAGATTACACAGATTTGATTAAATGCCCATCAATGTGGCATGTGCCACATCTTAATTTTTAAGTAGGTGGTCATTTTTACAGAAAGGGAGGGGGGAAAAACCCACACAAAACAGCATCTGTTATCCATTAAAAGCTAACAGTAATTATAACAAGCTTTTTCTTTTGTGTCCTTTTTTTTTCACTCTCATTTATTTTCCCTTCTGTTGGGGGTTGGATCTGTTTCTTTTGTGTTTGTGGAATTTTTTCCTGGTGGTTTTGCTAGGTAACTAATCGCTGGATACTTATGGATACTTACTGAAACAAAAGGGGACTGCAAGTTGCTCCTGAGGAACAGGAGTGAACAGGACAGTTCGGTAGGAGGACACCGCTCGAAAGGACGCGGGAGTACTAGAAGCCCTGCTTGTTTTTCCTGCACTGGATTTTTCTCCAGAGGAAGACGGGACTCAACTCGTCACCACTGGACTTTCCTACAGGACTATTTCCACTTCCACAGACTGCATTCTACTGCTCAAGGAGGATTTCATCTGGACTGCTTTAACACCCTGACACCCAGGGTGTCAGGTCACATCCCTGACTCTGTCAGGGCATTTTCTGGGGTTTTGTTGTTTTTGTTTCACTTGTCTCTTAGTGCTATTACATTTGTATTTTGTATCTTTCCTTTGCTTTTTCCTTTGCCTAATATTCCTAGTAAAGAACTGTTATTCCCACTCCCAAATCTTTGCCTGAGAGCCTCCAATTGCAAAATTATAATAATCTGAGAGAGGGGGTTTACATTCTCTATTCAAAGGGTGATTCCAGGTTTTTTTTGCTGGCAGGCACCTGTCTTTCAAACCAAGACACCTTCCTATCCAATGGCCACACAGCTGAGAGGCTCAGAGAATCTATGATCTGCATGCAAAGACAGAAAGAAAAAAAAAGGTATGTACAGCTTGTGAGAGACTCTGTCTAGATCTCAGCACAGTTTAGTTTTAATAGCTTCTACATGAACACTGGAGGGCATTATTCCAGTCTTTGGTGTGTTATGTTTTTCAGGATTTTAGTAAGGCTTTGGATACCATCCCTCACAGCATCCTCCTGGACAAGATGTCCCAGCTGCAACCTGAGCAAGTTCAGACTGTGCTGGGTGAAGAACTGGCTGAAGAGCAGGTCTCCAAGGGGCATAGTGAATTAGGGGGCTACATCTGGCTGGTGACTGGTCCCCAGTGGTGTTTGGCAGAACTCGATTCTAGGGACAGTTCTGTGTGTTTATCGGTGATCTAGATGCAGGAGCTGAACGCACCATCAGCAAGTTTGCTGTTGATGCTAAACAAGGAGGTGCTGTTGATTCTCTGGAGGGACAAGAGGCCTTGAATCTGCATAGAGCATTGCGCAATCATCTCTGGCATGAAATTTAACAAGTGCCAGATCCTGCACCTGGGATAGACTAACTGCAGGCACAAGTACAAACTGTGACAGGAGTGTCTGCGGAGTGCCCTGCAGGGAGGGCCCTGGGGGTGCTGGTGGGCAGCAGCAGCTCAGTGAGAGTCAGCAGGGCGTGCTAGGGCAGCCCAGAGGGCAGGAACTGTGTCCTGGGGGACATCAAACACGGCAGCACAGCCAGGCAGAGGGGGGATCATCTGCTGGGCTCACTGCTGGTGCAGCCTCACCCAGAGTGCTGGGAGCAGTTCTGGGCACCACAATGTAAGTGGGATGGGAAGGAGGAAGGATGCATCCAGAGGAGGGCAACGAAACTGGGAATGGTTCAAAGCTGCACAAGGGAAGGAAGGCTCAGACTTGACAATGGGAAGCATATCTTTACTGAGAGGATGGTCAGACACTGGAACGCCCAGACTTCCTGGGTAAGTGATCAATGCCCCATCCCTGTCTGTTTAAGAAGCATTTGGGAAAGCCCTTATTAACATGCTTTAACTTTTGGTCAGCCCTCAAGCTGTTAGACAGTTGGGCTATCCAACTGAAATACTCTATTCTATTCCGTTTCTTTTTTTAACTTTGTCTTGTAAGTTTCTTCCAAGGCTCCTGAAATCCTACATCCCTGTCTAGTTATAATTAATACAGCATAAAGCTGTACTATCCCCATTTTAGATCCTTGCCACACCATTAGCTAGAACTCCTTATAAGCTGTTAGCTCCAGAGTAATTTTCAGATCAACCAGTTCTGTAAGAATGCTATTAGAACAATATATTGGGTACTTAAGCAAAACCAATGTACAAATTTGTCAGGAACCTGTGTCAACTAGAGGCTATAGCGAACAGAACTATTTTTCATTTTCATCTCATTGTACTGCACTGCCTGTCATTGCTGGCCCCAGTCACATCTTGGCACAGTGATGCATGAACTTGTCACCTCAAAACTGGACTGCTGTGACCTACATGGAGTGATGCCCTGCAGCTGGCACAGAATGCTGAGGCTCATTTATGAGGAGACATGGTGCCACTTCAGCAGATTGGGCTCATGTTTCAATGGTCTGTACTTGGAAGTTTAAAAATTCAAGGTTCTGATTTTAATAATTACAGCCAAACTACATGAGAGAAAACTATCCAAGAAACTGAGCCCTGCTGACAATTGCTGCTGTAACAACTTGGCATTGGAGATAAACTAAACTACTACCAAAGAGGGGCATCTCAAAGACAGGTTCTAGATTTGATTTGTCCATGTCCACTGAGAGCTCAGCACAGTTCAAATTCATTTTGACATGCTTTTTCACTCATCCCAATCTTTCCCAAACTTTAGCAAAAGGAGGGGTTGGAGATAAGGGGTGACTGACTTATAAACAGTCCTTTTATCTGCATTTCATTTGCAGATAAAGGAACTATACCATAAAACATGCTCTTACAGGCTTTCAGTAAACACATTGCTGTTAATAATAAAATCCACCAACCAACCAAAAAAAACACCAAAAAAAAAAAAAATAAAAAAATAAAAAAATAAAAAAAGCCACCAAGCAAAACTTTTTTAACAAATCCCTTTACTGTGCAGATATTCTGGACATCTCACTTGACCACTGAAGTAACTGAGAGCACAAGATTTCACCAAGTAGTTTTTCTCTGATGGTCATCATTTGTAGTTCCTTTTTTCTTGGAGATGTGTTTTGCAAAGTCTTGCCGATTTTGCTTTAATTACTTCCAGTTAAGAATGTTCAAATCCATTTTGAACCAATGCACTCACCAGAAATTCATGAAATCACTAAAGGAATCATTAGGACATAAATCACCCACTGCCCATCCCTGTCACATATGCATCTCTTGGTTTATACATAAGAACACTGTGGCCTCTTCCAATACAAAATATAATTTCTATACCCAGAAAAAACCAAAGAAGTGCCACTGCCAGTCCTGTTATGTTCCTCTAAAAACATGCAATTTATATGTATTGCCAAAATGCAATAACCTACCTCTTGATAAATGTTCAAATGTTTCTATACTCAAAGCTTCTAGTACCATCTTTTTAGGAACCACTGAAAACAACCTCCATTATTTAAAAAAATGAATTAAAAACCATCCCTGATATTTCTTGAAGTCTAAGGTACTTCCTACAACTAAGAAGACATGCAAGTCAGAACTTAAGCAAGTGAATAAATACATTTCAAGCAGATTTAGCTTCAAACAGAAGGAAGAAGCTATAGGATTCCTTTAGGAACACAGCTGCATAGTGCAGCTGATCCACAGCACCCTATGTCACTGAGAAGCAGGTAACATCTGAGTGACTTAGATACCAACATTCCTACTAAAGATTTCCCTTATTATTACAATGAGCTGATCCGTGAGAAGTTCATGAACTGTATGACTCATGTCAGAAATAAATCTTGCGAACACGTTTACAATCACTGTTTATGACCCAGAATAAAAACTGCTATGACAGCACTGGTTGTGGGAAGCTGTAACTAATCACAAGTCAAAGCTGATCAAAAATAAAACACTTGTTGTTTTGCCTCATTCTTAAAGAATGACCTTATTGTGCAACAAATAAACTTTTTGTGCACTGTTCTCTCTGCCCTGCAAAATCCTCTATAAAATTGAAACATAACATTATGCCACTTGGCAATGTATCAGGACTTATGGCCTATAAAGGGACGGCTAAAGGCCATACCAGATGCTTCTTCATCAGCAAACTAAAGAGAAACTGGAGCAAGACAGAAGAGGCTTTTGTTATTGCTAATGCTTCCATGTTTGTTCTCAGGGGCTTTCCACTCTTAGGGAGGAAGAGACCATTACATTAGTGCCTCACAGACTTAACTAACTTACAAGGAGAATTTAAGCTATTTAGACCACCAGCCAAACCAATGCAATGATGTGGTTGCAGAGCGCAGTCCAATTAATTTCATACTGAAAGAAGCACAGGAAAATAAGCAGTACCTACTGGCTGCTGCAGCTTTTCCATTGGGAGAGTATTTCTCAATTGATCTTTCAAAAGCAGTGGGATTATGCAGGAAAGTTCTTCTATTTTCCTCCTGTGACTTCCTCATACACAGCAACACCACATTGCATAAAAGAGGAAAAATCACTCCACTGTCCTCATCCCACCCAGACAGATTGCAGTGGAGAACAGGAATATACCAAACATCTTCCTCACACTGCACTGAGAAGAAATTTGAGGTGGAAGAGAACAAGACTTTTGTCCTACCACATGATTTTTTCACCACCTTGATTTGTTTTATTCTGTCTGCAGTGGGCTGATCAGCACAGACAGGCTGATCAGCTCAGGCAAGATCAAAATGAAAGCTGATGGTGCAGGAGAAATAAATGGCTAGGAATGGTAGCATAATTTTATGTCAAAAAATCAAAGTTTTATATTTTTGTAAAAGGACTGTTTCCTTTAAATTCTCACACACTAGAGGAAGCTGTAATGGACAGAAATCTAAACTTCTGTAAGAAATTTTCTCCTGAGAGCATAAAGTAACTGCTGCCAGGACATTGCATAACCAGGCATAAAATGAAGCAAGCTACTGAAAAAGGCTAGTCTTCCAATCACTCATATCTAAAATAGGAAAGCAGAAAGGGGAAAATACCAAAGCAAAGCTTAGTTATCTACAAGGACCTTTAAATATGAAACCTTAATATTAAAATATAGAGTGCCTACTACAAAGCAATTTCTTTTATGAGAGCCACATCCAAAGAAGGATGGCCTATTAAGCAGTCAAGTTCAAATAGAATCTGCTCTCAAATGTCATCAGAAGAGCACCATCTTTCCACCAGGTCTATTCCCTAACATGCACCACAGTTTCATCTATTAAATATAATGATAAAAATAGCCAGTGAAGGTTTATCAGTCCTTTTTGCCCTGTGAAGGCAATGCAGTTCAGAGAGAGGGAGCAGACATTTACCCTTGATTGTAAATCATCAAAACAATTTACCGTTGGTTTAGTTTCTGAACACCTCTAAACAGTGAGATGACACAGTGACAGATTGGGGCATAAACACACACAATCCCACAACTAAGCCTCACAGGGAGAAAATTTGGCCCTCAGCAACTTTTCTTCAGTTTTTTTATAAGTGAAGCCTATTTATAATATCTCAACTTGCAAGACTGGCAGCTAGGAACAAAATAAAAATGCTACAGTTTGGCTCCTTCTTGTGATCCACAACCAATAATGGAAAGAAAAATATTTTACTACTACATTTGTTTTAATTCCTTCTACAGAAATCCAGCTTTTACTACAGCAGTTGTCTGGCACTGTCCAAAAGCCAAGCAGCCCTGCACTTTGCAGAACTCTGAAAAAACTAAGCAAGCATCAATCATTTTCAAAATCTGCCCTATCAATCAGTACAGGCTGGTGAGAATGTTTGTGTTACGTCCAAAATTGCCAAAGAAGTGTCAGAGATAACAGATACACTCTGCAACATAAGAAAGAAATCATGGCAGAAACCAAACATTGTTACAAAACCTGCAGCACTTTGAGGATATCACAACAAAAAGAGATAAAGCCATTCTCTTCCCAGCTCAGGCCTTTTTCTCCTCAAGCCTTGGAGAAGTGCAATCCATAGTCTGGCATCAGAATCAGCATCACAAGCCAAATTACACAGTCCACTGTCTGAAATCAACCTTTTTTTTTCCTTCAAAATAATAAATTATACCTTTTTTAAATCTTATTGCTTGAGTCTACTGCTTTAGTATTTCAATTCTTCTCTCCACCTCTGAAGCTAAAGAAAAGCTTTTGACAAAAGCAGACAAGATTTCCTTGTAACTACACAGTTCTAGAAGTTTAACTTGAAAGAGAAAACACTGTGTCCTTATAGTCACTTCAAAGTTGCAAAGGTGCAAAATTTCCTTAAGAGAGACACAGGTTAATTTTCAGATCACTTCATTCGTAAATATGAAAAAAAAATATCTGATCCCAAGTCAGAAAACTCAGCTTTAATCTCTAACACTCTTAAGGGTAAGAGATTAAACTCTTAAGAGACAGAGTTCCTTTCTTAAAAGCTTAATGATACTATTTTATTACTGTTCCAGACACCATTCAAACTTTTAGTGCAAATAAACATCTGATCACTCAGCTACTGAAAAATATTGTTCAACACTTGCAGTAGGTGTAATGGATTCAAAACAGGAAGAGAGGGAATTAAACCCAAAAAGATACAAAAGCAACCAACTCACAAGACAGAATATATTCTTACTTTAGAGCCAGAACAGAGTAGTATCTGATCTCTGACAATACACCCTTAAAACAACTTACATGTTTTACCACATATTTTACCCTACTTTTTTTAATAAAAATGTTTCCAATTTCAGGTTTAAGTCAAGAACTTCTTTGGCAATTTTCACATGAGCTGTGAAAATAGTAATTTTTAATTGGTTTGACCTTTCCTTTCTAAAGTCTTTACATTGGATTGTTTCCTGCTTGCTGAGAGGATAGAATAACATCTGGAGGGACAGAAGTTGCCATTTTGAAGCTCTACTACCAAAGAAAAGATGGCTTTAAAGCAAAGCAGAGAATAAGAAAATATTGACTCAAGTATTTTGGAAACTAATTTAAAATTACATACCAACAAAAACTATGAAATAAATTGTAAGTGCTATAAGTCAAACTTCTACTTTATGGAGAAAATTTAAGAGAAGATTTCTTTAACACTTTCCCATCTCTGGCATCTCTCTCTTTGTTTCTGAAGCAAGGTGGTTCACAATACCCATCACACAGGAAGCACAAGCAGTATGTCTTCACAGCTATGAAAATGTGAAACTATTCTCCCTCTTCAACTGCTGATCAGTTTAATTGTGTGATACAGCTATAGAGGCACAAAGAAAGCTAGAAAGTTAAAACCTCGATTTTAAAGTTTAAAAAAACCTGAAAGAATTAAAGCAAATTAATTACTAAAATAAACGTCATATAATAGGCAGCTAATAAAACTCCTTTCTTCGGGTAAGGAAGAATGAAAGCTGTTCTCCTAAAGCTGGTTTTCTGAAAGAACTGAAGTGGTTCAGCTGCCCTCTGGTGTTAAAATTAATGCACAGGTAAGCCAAGAGCGAGGCTGAGAAGATGCTTGAGTTAAGAAATTAATCACTATGGTTTATTTTTAACCACTGTGAAAGTAAAAATTAATAAGTAAATTTTAAAATACCACTGGGCCAATTTTGTCTTTAAAATTAAGGTATTCAAACCTTTCCTGTAACATGCAATTCTGCCCCACAGCAACTAACTACATAAAATTATGGGAAATTTTTTACTCAGCTTCAGTCCTATATTTCAGCTTAAGGAAAAGTTCTGCTTGATGCTAAAAAAAATGAATTATTAGAATTTTAAAAGAGAAAAGAATCAATCATCTATTTCCATAACCCAGGTTGTAAGATAAGCAAATATTAAAATTAAAGAAATACTGGGTTTTATAATTCACTCTACCTAAAACAAACTGTTTATATATAAGCATGGCTGAAAAACTCTCCTTTTCCTCCTCAGGCTCCGCATATAAATTTCAACTTGAGTTTAATTAGCAGGCAGAAAAAGGAAAGTTGAGAGGGAAACCTTCTCTGAAGGATTCTTTATCAGCAAATTCAATGAAATAGTGAGCACCAATAACAAAGTTCATATAACAAGAAGTGAAACTCCTGAAAATATTAGGTACTGATAGAAGAAGGAGAAATGTTCTAACAGATAAGCTAAGTTTTAAGTTGTGTGTACTGCTGGCTCAAGGTCAGCTTGGCATCAACCAGACAGAGCTGTTTTCCAGAGGGTCAGCATGAACTGGAGCGTGAACCAGGTATTCTTGGAACACATTCCTGTGCATATGCACATGCTGTGGATGAATGGGACCAGTCAACACAAGTCAGACAGCGACCAATCATGCCTGACTAACTGGATTTGTGGACAATGGCAGAGCAGTGGATGTGACTGACCTCAGCAAGCCTTTTGACAGTGGATTGGTGGGCAACTAGAGAAGTAAAAAACTGCTTGGAAGGTTGGGCTCAAAGAACAGTGGTTGAAGTGTCATAATCTATGCTGGGGGCCAGCAATGAGGGAAGTATTGCATGGGTCTGTCTGGAGGCTTGTCCTGTTTAACACCTTTATCAGTGACCTGGAGAAGGTGACAGTCCACCCTCATCAGCCTTGCAGATGAAAGCAAACTAGGGGATGCAGACAATAAGCTCCAGGGCAGAGCTACCATTCTGAGGAGCCCAGACAGGCCAGAGGAACAGGCTGCCAGGAAAGAACCTCTGCTGAAAAGGATTTGTGGGTACCAGTGGAAACCGGGCTAAACAGGACTCAGAATTGCACTGAAGGCTAAAAGCTTACTGTACTGTACCCACAAGACAATACACAGTAGATAACAGAAGTGATTGTTTTCCTTTACTCAACACTGTACTAAAGCCAGTTCTGAGCCTCCAGTAAAAGAAAAGTGTTGATCAAGGCTTGGAACTGTTGGAGTGAGGTCAGAGGAGGCACATGAAGATGATCAGAGGGCTGCAGCACCTTGATGAAGACATGCTGAAAGCTAGGGTTGTTCTGCCTGAAAAAGGCTCCAGGGAGTCCAATACCTAAAGGGGGCCTGAAAGCTGGAGAGAGACATTTTACAAGGGCATGCACGAATAGGACAAAGAGGGAAGGTTTTAAACTGAAGGAGAACCAAGTTAGATTAGATATAAGAAGTTTTTTACAATGAGGGTGGTAGAACATTGGCACAGGTTGCCCAGAGAAGTGATAGATGCCCCATATCTGGAAGCATTCAAGCCATGTTGGTGGGGTTCTGAGCAACCTGGTCTGGTTGAAGATGTCCTTGCTCATTGCAGGGAGTTGGATTAGATGGCCTTTAAAAGGTCCCTTCCAACCCAAACTATTCCACGAGGGACCTGAGCAAGTCTTGCCAAAGGTCACCAAGTTTCTCAGGGAATTAGAGCTCTGGACCTCTGAGGAAAGACTGATAAAAATGGACTTGCTTTACTTATGAAGGCTTTGGAGGAACACAATAGCAGACTTTCAATTCCCAAGAGAGGGTTACCAAGAACACGAGCCAGGCTTTTTATGAAAGTATGTGGTAGGAGAACAAGAGACAACTGAAGTTGCCACAGGACATTAAAAAAATCACTGCTCTGAAGTATTGGAACAGCTGTCTGAGAGACTGTGGAATCTACGTCCATGTAGATTTTCAAGAACCATTTGGACAACATCTGTGGAACCTAGTCTGAAGTCAGCACTGATCTTGCTTTGAGTAGGAGCTGGGCTAGATGACCCCTGGAGGTCCCTTCCAACCTGAATGAGTCTGCAAGTGACATCACCTTATAAACCTGAGCACGTGGGAGTCTGGGGTATCACAGATTCAATGCCCTTTCCAACAGTAACATCACAAACTCCAATATTTATTTATTTATTTATTGTTGGGTACTCACTACTCTGAAGCTACTGAATTTAGAAATGCAGTTTGATAAAATGGTTTCTGAAATGGTTTTAACATCTGACATATGCCTTCCTGTACCGTACAATGCGCAAGGAGTGCTAGCATATGTTTGCAGCATTGAGGAATGTTTGAGCTGCTCCACCCACAGCTTATTTGCTTAGTTAGCTACATTTGTTTCAAGAAAATTTAAAACAGTGTCCCCACTCCCTCCATATGCCTCCCTCAGTACAAACATATTGATATGGGTACCAAGATGCACAAGGTCATATAGACATAGGCTTCTAATCAGGCTGGAAGCAAGCCCTTGGAAAGTTTCCATTACACAGATGGTGACCCCTGGCCTGTGTACCACATCTGTAGTAGCATTGTCCTTACCATGTCTGCTCCATAAGAACCACCACTGGCTTGAAGGCTGCCAGTTGTAGCGTCTGTAAGTATCAAGTATCTGATCACGATAGTCAATGATGGGGCCTACATTTAATACCATTAATCTGGACTAAAAATTCATGTCAATCATGAGTAAACTTGCTGACACAAACTCTGAGAGCAGCAATAATCCAGCAGGGCCAAACCAAATCACTGCTGGAATGCAGAGTCTGATGTAAGACTTGGCTTCAAGTTGCTCCCATGACTCTCAGTTACACATACAGATACAGTCACTCACATTACACAGCTACTTTTGTTCAGCAGTTTTGTGAAATCTGTCAAAAATTCAATGCTGTTCACACCAGTATCAGCAGAAGGCATTACATCACAGTAAGCACACTGGATCTCTGAAACCCAGTGAGATCTTTAGGAAGACAAAGACAAATGCAGTTTTAAAACATAGAATGATGTTTATAAATATTTGATAGGAATGTCAAGGTCCCTAAAGTTGACCAGAGCTCATCAAGTACAGAAGTTTCAAAATCACTTTGGTCAGCTACATAGTTTTATGGCAGTGCTGCTGCTCTATGAACATTCTCAGCATGGTAATACAATTCTGCTGCCTGGGCATGCTCAGATACCACAACTAGCACATGCACCATCCTCTGGGAATCTCTGAGTTAATACAGCATCTAGTCTGGCATCCATCCACTTTTGCAAAACAACTCATCTAACTCAATTTCCCATCATCTTTGTTAACTGTCCCACAACTGTGGGCAGAATAATTCCCCAGGGGCCTGCAGCCTGTTTCTTTTCTCTCTCTTTCCGGACACTCACATAAAATACACTCTAGTTTCCTGACAGAAGGCAGTGAAACAGGAGGAAGATGCCTCCCTTTTTGCTGACTAATAAGCATGCCTCTGATCAGATGTGACCACCTTCCCACGACATGGTGACGCAGTCATGAGCTGTGCTCCTACAGGTACCACAAATTTCCTACTGGCACCCACAAATTTCCAGTTCATGGGTGCCGTGGTCAGATCAGAGCAGATGCACCATGACACACAGTCTGAGGGTGCTGCACTGAAGAAAAGGTTACATCATGTGAGGCCTTGAAACACCGAGTGCTGCCCTCAAACAGGACAAGAACCTCACAGCAGCTGTTAAAATGAAAAATGGTTCCTACTTGAAAACCCCTAATTGAACTTAATAGGTGGAAAATATACTTAAGAGCTAAAACTAAGTTTTAATATCCAACGCCAATTAGGAATTCTTGTGTATTATATTTGGTATTCACTATCTAACTATAACCTCAAACTGTTTTAAACGCACTAAACTCACAGCCCCACCATCAACCCCAATGATGACTTCTACAACCTATAATAAGGATATGATATATGAAAAGAACCACCCTATTTTCTTGGTTTTACCATCTTTGCATTTCAGTGAACCTGCCCTTCTTTCTTTTAAGAATCTTGGGAGACTAAATTAAAAGATAGGATGACATGCATAATAATACTATATATTTTCAATTTTAAGTGTTTAATATATTTGCTCCAGTTAGGTATGCATGCAATTATGATAATGTAAATAGAAGAGCCTAAGGTCAATTAGCAGATGTTATTTTGAAACAAGGGTACACAAACAGATCTGAACAGATTTAAACTGAGCACAGAGAACAAAAAGCAGACAAAAGTCACTACATTATTTTAGCCTATATGAATGCTGAAGATTAGTCTTTTTCTCTCTCTTTACACGCCCTCCATTAAAAGAGAAAAATTCCATGCCCTAACTATTTCTTTCCACTTTCTGCTACATCCTCTCATTCATCAGAGGTTCATCAGCCTCATCTAATATATTTCAAGTTGGGTAGCTCAGGATGCTTTAACAAACAGGAATTTGTCTGAGCTTGGCTGGATTCCCTCAACTGCACCCTCATCCACCAGTTGTGGATGACTGGTACTAGCCAACTGTAAAGCACTGTTCCTGAACAAGTAACAATTGTTAAAATAAAAAAAATAGAGTTTAGGCTATGTATTGTTCTGGGCTACAATCAAAGGAAGCATTTGCATGAAAATACAAAAGCAGGAAACAGTAAAAAAGTACATTCTGTGGCACCAGCTCTTTGTCAGCTTCAGTCTTCACTGTGTACTGTATCACACCAGTAAATAAAAGGTGCACTGTGAGCAGCTTTAAAGCAAAAAGAAATGACAAAAAAAACAAAACAAAACCCAAACCAAACAGCCACTCCCTATTCTCCCTATTCCAAAAAAAAAAAAAAAAAAAACAAAAAAAAAAAAAAAAAAAAAAAAAAAAACAAAAAAAAACACCCAAGTAGACTGAAGACTAAAGCATTAACAATTGTGACTAGAAAAAAATCTTAACAAAGGTCAAGTTGTCCCCAAAACAACATTATTTTTATTTCAGCTGTCAGCTTTGAGAGCCAGATATATACAAATGTCAGTAAATACAAAAGGTAAAAATTAGTACTCTTACACAGACATACTCACTGGCTTTCCAGATATTCTCTCTTTTTATTTTTTAAATTATATTATTATATTGTATTATTATAACCAAGGTTAAAATAATATATAAATATAATAATAAATCACAAGGAAGAATACCAGTTTTAATAGCATGCTGTTTTACTTATACAAAACTGCAAATTATTAATTTTCAGTTCATTCCTGGAGTCCTCCTCCCATCTTGCATGCCTCTGGAATGACCCAAACAGCACCAAGGTGTAGCTGGACAAAGAGCACACTTGTCACTTCTGTGTGAGGCTCCCAGACAAAAATCAGCTCTTGGCAAATCCTTTCCAGTAGGTGAACAGAAATCCTTTCCAGTAGGTGAACAGAACTTAAAATCACAAATCACAAGAGAAAACCAAACAGGCTTAAAGATGCATATTTCAAGCAACACTGTTCACAAGGCTGTAAGTTGAAACTGCATAGCAACCATTAAAAATTTTAATATCAAAACAGTTGAGAGGAAAGCTAATGTCTTTACAAACAGTCTGATGGATTAAGGTGTTGGTGTTTAAGTCTTTGAAATGGGTCAATGTCTCTACTGACTTAGGGCAGCAGGTTTGTTGCAGAGCCCTGACACCTTGGTTTCTGAAACAGACAAGGGTCTGCAGAAGCCTGAACTCTGAGCTTTGGGGTAAAACAGTAGGTTCAAGGGGGCAATATGTGGTAGGCGGTTCAGGAAGGCTGTACCTTCCTAATGCCTCAGCAATGGGGAAATGAAGAGGGACATGTGTGACCAGGAGTTTAGGATCAACTGAGGCTGCGCCCTCAGAAACCGCGAGGGAGAAAACCCTGCGGGTGCGTGCCCCAGGGGACTCTCCCCCTTTATTCGAATAAAGCTGAAGGACTCCTCTGTCTCCTTTTTGGACATAGACCTCTGGCGTTTGTGGATTTTCCTGACATGGTGACCAAAACATACACGTCACAACACGCAGCCTTCACTAAGTTCTCCCTGACTGTTCCTATATTCTTTTTGATATGCACAAAGCATGTAAGAAACAAGTAGGCAATGCTGTAAGTGAAGCATACAACACTTAAATTAGACACATACACACTATTTAGGCTGAAAATAAATCCCTGGAGACAAGATAAACTAATTGTAGTCATTACATTTTTTAAAAATACGCTTTTAAAAAAGAAAATTTGTTTTAAAATCAAACCATGACATCTAAAACTACCTAGTTTTCTGTTTTCACCTTAAAGTGCATGAACATTTTCAAAAGATTGCAAAAATAATTTTGACAAAAATATTTTTATCATATATATATACTCATCGTGATACGAGTTCTGCTAAGTAATTGGTATTAACATACCTATTTTCAGCAGTTTTATGTGACAAATCCATCACCTTTCAGCTTGTTTAGGCTGAGAACAATCCAAAATAACTACAGTGTCAACACTCTGTGTGTGAACACTCATTTCAGAGACAGAGCCCTTTGCAAAGCCTGACTGTGCTTTAAGCTTACTTTCTTCCCAAATTCGAACTAATTTTTTTTTTCTAATAGTTTTTCTGTAAGGAAGAGTCTGTGCTTTTGCAACTGCTCCACACAAATCTGTGTTATCTGTCCTGCTCAGAGTCACAGGCACTGAATTTCATTTCTGTTCTTAGTCATGCATGGCTCACTCTCCATGCCCATAGCATCTCCCGTCACTCTCAGCACTGCTAGCAATGTACAGTCAAGCCTGACCTAATGTGCTCCCCTGGAAAAGAAGGCAAAAAATAAACACACAAAGATGAGCCAAATGCTAGCAACCCTGAGTGCAAATTTTACCCATCTTGCATAGCATCAAATAGGCCACTTCAAAATGTTTGCAGCTTCACCTCCTCCCGGTCCATGTGACAGGCTCTTGTCGGTTTGTGTGTCTTTCAATTTCCATCTGACTTTGTTGCCTGGCTTTGTTACTGAATACCTTATCAAGCCCCAAACAGATTTTATTCACTCTGAATTCAATCAAGTAATTGAATCAGGTAAGGTTCTGGGATTTGTTTGATGCAGAACATTTAGAAGAAGTTTCCTGATTGGTTACTTCAGGATGTGAAAAACGAGGTTCACTCTCCTGGTAAAATTTAAAAGTTTAATAAAGGATAATAGGATACAAAAATAAAGCAAAATTAAGGGCCAGGTGCTTGGCATTCAGCCAAGAGCACACCTGCTATTTTGGAGACACCCTTTACATACCTTTTCTATTGCATCAGCCTATTGCATATTCATAAACAATTATGCATATTTAAACTTTTCCCTAAACTAGTTTACATGTTCCAAGAACTGTTTAGCACAGCTTCCTTCGGGTCTGCCTTTTTAGAGCATGAACATCTCTTGGCTGTGGTTTTACTCCACTCTTATTATCACCTCCAGCTTGGGCTTTGGGTCCGTACTTTCTACAGAGGATAGGTGCTGATAGTTGGCTTATCAGTAGCAGGGGTCTTCATCATACATTCATTGGGTATTATCCAACCAAGCAGGCAGCTCGATTACCACAAATGTAACTATATCAGCTATTTCACTACTATGTCTAAGTTTAGTTAGTAGCAGAAATAAAAACTATATCTTTATAGCCCAGTTACCTTAACATTATACATATAGCATCCATTTTCATACTTGCGAAAAGCTGATATTCTAATATGTATTTATAACAAAGAGATCTGTGCATAAGTCTCTGAAACCCACTACTGAGGGCAAACTGAGGAAATACAATAGGCTTTCCATCTCTCACATCTTGTGCTCTGTATAGCAACACTGTATTTATGCCGTAGTTTTCCCATTAATAATGCTGCTTTGTGTTAGCTGTCCTTAGATGTTGTACACCAAATCCTAGCTAGCCGACTAGTTGTTTCCAAACTCCCCCTTTTTCCTTCTTAAACATTGCTGGAGAGAGAACTACAAAAGAGGAAACATCCTACAATACTAGGTCAAATTAAGCTCCATGTCAGCCTGAGGGCAATACAGAGGCAGGCAGAGAAGGAACTGGAAGGATGGCAAAGATAAAGCAGCTGAGTAGCACAGCTCAGTCAGGAACAGCACAGGGCTGAGCACGAGCTGACAGTCCCCCAGTACTGCCATGGCAGGAACATAAAGCAGGAGAGTGATTAATTAGCTTGACAAAAAGGAAAAAAACAGGATTAACGGCTGTTGTTGACACCTACATGGATCTCCAATTTTTTTCCAAAAACACTAAACTTGGCTTGGAAAATGGACTTGGAAAAAACGTGGGCAATGATTTCTATCGATAATGACACACTGCAAAAGAAGTATCAAGTGTATTCGGAATACACTTCCATGCCTCAGCTAGGGGGAAACCTACCCGCCTAAGAGGCACTCAGCTGCTGGAAAATCCGCAGCAACTGAACCAAAGTGCCAAGAAACACCTTAGTAAGGAGAAATTTGATAGTGGCTCTGCAGAGGGCCGTCTGAAAAGTGTAATATTTTTTCCTCACTGGCATCTCTAATCTCTGTGATACTACAAATGCTCTTGCTAAGTGACAGCAGTATCCCTTTGTAAATGATAGGGAGGACTCTAGGGCTACTAGTAAGCAAAGTAATGCAGCTCCTGAAATTCCCACCTATGCCCACATGAAGCCACAGATTTCTCTCCTACACTGAAAGAAACTGTTCAGGGATTACAAGAGCATAATTTATGCAAGAGAAGAAAAAGCAAGAAATAATCCACTGACAATCAAAGCTTTGGTACTCCGGTAAGATCAGTTCCTTGAGTTTCTTTAAGACAAAAAAACCTAACCATTCACAGCCTCCCTGAAGCTCAGCTGCATGAGTGTGATATACACCAAGCAGAAATGAATAGTTGGCTCAACAATTTAAATACGGCAGACAATAAATCAGAAATCAAAGTGGATTAGAATTTACAATACAGAGACTCTCCAGAAAATTCTTAAGGTCTGATAATAGTAAAAATGAAAACTACTGCTTTAAGAAATTTAGTTTACTTCACAGCTGTCTAATAGGCTACCACAGGAACGTGTACATAGCACTATTCAAAATGAGGCTTTTTTATTCCATCACAGTGAAGGAGACAGCATGCTGCATGCAACAAAACAGGTACCACAAACCCCAGTATCATGGACCCCGCAGTTTCTTTCAGGGGCTGCCATGCCCAAGAACTGCTCTGTGGGAGCCTGGTGACAGGCAATAAGGACAACAAGCTAAGTAAGAACAGAAAATTGTGCTTCAACACATTCCTCCATGCCTTCTCTCTCATGACAAACAAGTAAGAGACAGCCTCACCCCATCATTCATAAGGAGATTTGGTTATACGTGTGACTAAATACTCAAGTGAAAATCTTTCTCCATATTAAAAAACTTAAATAAAAATCCATCCATGGGAAACTGTCACAAATCTGATATTCCAAGGGAGCAGAAGTAATAATAAAACATGTTAATTAATGATGGGGACAAATATTCCAGGTGCAAGCAACCTGAGAAGAAGCAGAGATTAATTAACAGTATCTCTGGGACAAATAATTTTCCTTTTCCCATAACTAATTTATCTTTTGCCAGTGGGGTGCTCCATACATGGAGATTTAACTTTATGGCACATTAAAGTTTAGCTGTATCATATTACTTAGTACCTTACAGGACAGGATCATTTACAATTTTACCTCAAGGCCTCAGAATCTAGCTTAAAACTGAGACTCTCAAAACTAAATTACCCTGACCTGGTGTCATGGGTTGCAGTGCAAAATATAACCAGGGGTGTGGTTATATTCTATTCTATTATTCTATTACCATCCTGTTGGAACTGGGATGGGGAGTAGTGATGTGATCTTCTGTTGATAAGCCAGTTGATAAGAAACCATCAAGAGCAGTTTCCTTATCTCTTCCATGACCCATCCTCCCTCCAGGGATAAGTTTTCTGCTAATAGGCCATTAAGTCCACTGATAAACTTCCATCATCCCATTGGGAAATGTTCCAGCCAGGGGGAGGAACCAAGCCCCTCTACCTGGATAAAAACCTGAGACTTGGAACACCAAGTCAGCCTTTTTCCACTGGACTCCCAGAGGAAGAACAGGCCCATCCATCACCACTGGACCTTCAGCAGAGGTTTACACCTTTTCTCCAGGACCACTGCTTCAACAGAGCCACAACTGCTACTCCGGGAGGACTGCAGCCACCATTGCAAGTAGACTGCTGCCAACACCCTGACCAACAGGGTGTCAGGTTGTATTCTGACTTTGTCAGTAGTTTTCTTTCTCCTTATTGCATATATTTTGTTTCCTTTTTGTTTTATTTTCCCTTTTTCTAATAAATTGTATTTCTGACTTGGGGTGTCTCGCTGGTTTTGCTTCTCAAACCAGAACACCTGGGCAAATGCCAATCCCAAGGCCACTGCCCACAGCAACTTTCTTTTCCTCAGGCTACCTTAGAAGAACTTTTAATAATGTTCCTGAAGATGTGGTCTAACACTACCCATTTAATTAGACAAGCTCTTCCTACGACAAAGAACAGAGACTGATGGCAAGTACTCATTCAAATCAGATATGAACAACGTGTTGGCCCAACTGTGGAACATCTGAGCACGTTTCACACATTATACAAATATGTGCCTTTGGCACAACAGGGTCATCTCATGAAGTTATTTCTATGACTGTAAGACAGCCAATATAATTTAACAAAACCTCTTCTCATACTTCTTTTTCTCGCCTTGCTTGCCTGATCTCATTTTGGATTAAATTTTACAGCCTGTATTTGTTCAGTAGGTCCCAGGTCCTCCTCTCTCTGTGCCTCACTCTGCTGAGCACAGTATGAAGACCTTGAGAGCAATGACCCTGCTCACAGTCTAAAACAAACCACACAAACAAAGAACAGCTCTGCCCCAATGAGGTACCCAGGATCACCCTGGAAGACCTCATAGTCCACCACATGGGTAAGGCACAGTGACAATTTGTTCCCATACAATAGCACCTTTAACATTTAAAACCCATTATTCAATACATCCTGTATGTTAAAATGTCCATCTCATCTAGAATGGCTGCCTGCCAAAAACAAGCCATCCCAAAGCACCTCACAAGCCCTTTTTGATTTCATTACACAACAGTGTTTTCCAGACATTTAAAAATCCCCACAGTATGTGCGGGTTTTAAGATATAGCTGAAGATTGTCTTCACTATTCAGTCTGGGTCTGAGTTCTCTACTGAGCAGTTTCCTACAACTGCTTTTGTAACACACTCTATTTAACTTTGAGTGATGAGTAGCAGCATTTCACTCAACTTCAATACCACACATCACCAAGGCATTCAATCACTTTATTTTAACAACAATTTGTTGTTCTTTCTAGAAATTCAAGTCTGGCAAGCTTTTTAATATGCATGAGTACATTTCATAGAAAGCAAATAACACATTTCCCATTCTGCTCAGCATGTTCAAGTCCTATCTTCTTTGCAGAAATGGACCACTTTGAAAGGAAAATCCTTGAATTAATACAAAAGGGTATCTGAAATCCAGTAGCTAACACTGATAAGCAAGGTAAAGAAAGTGGGGTGATTTCTAAACCTCCATTAGAGATGGGATACTAATTTTTCTATTTGCTGTGAAACAGATTTCAGAAACATAATGGAAAGGGGGAAATTGCATATTACCATGCATGCAAGAAAAATATTTGAAATATCCTATTTATCTTCCCTCTCTAAGGGATGTGGATTCTTTTGTACTCCTTGATTATGTGAATCACAGGTCAGCATTCTGGGAATCAATCCTATTCCCATTTACCAGTGTAATATGATCATTTAGCATAATTAACACATGATATTTCATTACTGCCATGGACGTGGACCAGATCTGAAATGTAAATATTTGCCAAACTCTACATCCTAGTGCCCAGTGCTACACAATGGTGTAACTTAAGACACTCACTTGATTTGCTTTCTCTTCTGGGGGCAGAGTTAAGGCTGCTGTGGGAATTCTCACTTTAATAACATGAGGCAGCTTAAATATTATAGATGATGTTACATTAATTTCTGCAGTATCAAATTTTAAAGGTGTGGAAACAAGATGAAAGAGTTCACAATACAGCCATCATTTCAAGTGGCACAAGTATGAAAAGAGAGAAAACTCCTGGAACAAATAACAACCATTTCAATCTTCCCCAGCTATCTTTTCCCTAGTGCACTCAATCATCCAGCTCTCCTAGGACACAGTAATCAACAAACCACCATTCTGTGTGATTCAGAGTGTGGCACACATGCAAAAGGTAATCAGAAAAATCATTGCAAGATGCAAACATGCAGCAGCCTTACGGAGAGACATTTTATGACCAAGCCAAAACTCTTTATAACAATCTTAAATTCTACAGCATGAAATTTCATAGGTTCTTCATCTTACATACTGTAACACTGTGTCTCATCTACTAAAAATACAGATGCTACCTGTGTCAATGCCTAACACCCCTCACCTCTCTTTTCATTCTTTGTCTTGCAACAAAAATATCAGGAAGCTATTCACATCTGTGCTGGTGTTGGGTTTTGAGGTTAGTTTTCTTCACAGTAGCTGGTATGGGGCTGTGTTTTAGATTTGTGCTGAAGAGAGGGTTGATAATATAGAAATGGTTTTGGTGGTGGTGAGCAGGGCTTACACAGAGACAAGGCCTTTTCTGCTTCTTGTATTGCCACGGTGAGGAAATTGGAAGTATGTGGGAAATTGGGAAGAGACACAGCTGACCCCAACTGACCAAAGGGATATTTCATATCTTATAACATCATGCTCAGCGTATCAAGTGAAGGAAGAAGGAGAAAGGGAGGAAGATTGGAGAGATGGCTTTTGTCTTCCTAAGCCACCATTACGTGTGATGGGCCCTGCTCTCCTGGAGATGGCTGAACACCTGCCTGTCCATGGGAAGCAGTGATTTAATTCCTTGCTTTGCTTGTGCTTGTGGCTTCCCATGAGTCATCCAGCTTTCACCCTTCCAGTTCTCTCCCCAATCCCATTGGTGGGGGAGTGAGCAAGCAGCTGTGCGGGGCTTGGCTGTTGGCTGGGGTTAAACCACAACCATGTCCAACATTAAATGTACAGATTTTAAGCTAGTTGTATACCTCCTATTACTAATTTTTCTACTGGAAACACACAAGTCCTACAAGTGAAATTTTCCACAGCAGTTAGACAACAGAACTATTGCCTTGGCATCAAAAATCCTCTCAGGATATTTCCCAGTTCTCTCTTAAATAAACAATATCCCTAAGTCAATGCATCTTTGCAGTATCCCCAAGACTGAGCAGCATCACCTTTAATGATGATTTACAAAAGAGGAAAGGAAAGCTCCAGCATTCCTTTTTCATAGCCTCACCTAACATGTCCTTAGCTTTTCCCAGTTGCAAGGAGATTCTTTCCCTTCACAGACCATAATCTTTCATCACTCATCCCAAAATGTACAACAGTAGATGTTCTTTGCCTGCAGCTGTCATGACTAGTTTTACACAGCAGCACAGAAATATGAAACAGTTCTTGGCAAGCCAAGTACAAGAGTGGACTATTAGCTTTCTGTTGCTCTCACTGCTTGGATTTATCAAACTGCACTCACTGCAGCCTTTGGCAGAACACATGGCATTCAGCAGAAAGGTGGATCACCTTGCTTTCCCTAAAGGAGCAGAAGTTGCTTCTTCTACTGTGTCAGAAACTTAATGAAAGGTAAGCAGTGCCACATCTTCCACTCGCTCCTAGCCAAGGCTAAATCCCTGAAGAACACAGGGAATGTAAAAATACAGAGCAGTGGGCCTGCAGCTGTAGTAAGACACCTAACCCCAGGGTAACCCTGGACTCCTCCAAAATGAGTCTGTTTTTCTAAGCCTGTTTATAGAACTACCCTTGCACAAAAGGATACAATTTATGTGGATTAAGGAAAGTGGTCTCAGTAGGAACCTTGTTTCATTCTTCCCTGCTTCCTTTCCCTACAAATGTCACAGGCAAGAAAACAGAGGAAGAGGAATACCTGCATATACGGACGAGGATTATTGTCCTCCTCTGTTACATCTCCTTCAGTACTAATGGCAGCACTTAGAGATAATCCCAACAATAATCATGTTACTCTGGACTCTCTCAGCATTTGTGACAAGAAAATAATAGATTACAAAAAGGTTTTGTAAGGGCTCAGTGTTGGACCAACTCATCTTCCTTTAATGTCAATGTGACCAGTATTAAAGACAAGGCTTAGTGACTCCAAGAATTCTTCACCGAGATCTTACTTACTGAAGTAACTGGATGTACACCAAGGAAAAAGTCACAGACCAAACCTGGAAAGAAGAAGAAGAACAAAATGAATTTATTTGTCCTTTGGACCCACTTCCCACGACAAACATAATCAGATTAGGAAGACAGAAAGGAGAGAATTGGGGCATTTAAGAAAACAAACAGGAACAGGCATATCAAATTCCACCTGATTCTGAACAAAAGGAGTAAGTCTTAACACTGGTGTCCAAGGCATAATATACTGATTTGATC
Organism: Peucedramus taeniatus; assembly: GCA_013400575.1. NCBI lineage: Eukaryota > Metazoa > Chordata > Aves > Passeriformes > Fringillidae > Peucedramus > Peucedramus taeniatus. The sequence goes on along the minus strand of WBNO01007606.1, from coordinate 159,128 downwards.
TGGACTCAAGTTTAAATAATGGCAATAGGCAAAACATTAAAACAGACTTACAGAAACTGAAGGGAAAACAGAGATCACGGGGAAAAGCAAAAGCTGTGTGTCTATTAAATCAGAAATACTAGTAAAAAATTCCACTGCTTCTACCCCTTGGCATTTAAGTCTCCCATTATCACCATGACTCCTGATGACCTGCTTACAGCAGCCAAACTAGAAATTAAGTAAGACCCTTCCTGATAAACTCTCCTCCAGTAGCCCTGCTTTCTGACTGATGTCACCTTTCCTTCTAGTACAACAAAGAGTCCTTTGCTTCTAGGAACAACTGCTGAAGTCAAAACCACACAAAACCACATAACAGAAAGCACCCCACCTTCTCCAATTCATACTGGAGCCTTCAAGCCTGTAACAGAACCACCCCAGTGTTAGAAAGGTGCTACAGCTAGCAAAACGAGACTAAGATTTCTTAGTCATCAACCACATGGAGGAAAAACATGGAACAGTACCATCTCCACTGTTTAAAAGCCCATCAATACTATTGCAGCTGCAAACAAAGAATTACAAAGCATTTTTTAAAAATTGCGATTATTCACTAAACTTGGTCAACAGAAATGTTTCCATCATTCCATTGTTGTTGATATTTAAATTAATGTTTTCCTTTTGCCTTCTTCACTGTATCTAGTAAGACAATGAAACACTGCTACTGATTTCACAGTCTGTTTACTGACCTGCTTCAGTACATGGACACTTCAAGAGATCATACACATCACTTCTATACATCTTCCTTAAAGTGAACTAAATACTATAATAACTTATCATCGATGTCACGCACCATGGCAAGCACTTGCAGGCATCCACCCAGCCTAACTAGCTCCCCAGTGACACAGGTGACAACAATTTCAGCCACTGAAATACTCATATTGAAGTCAAGGGTAGCTAAGCAATAAATAATAACTAATAAGATAAATAATTTTTTTTTCAAAAATCGAGAATTAAATTAGCCAAGATTCCCACAGTTCCATTATGTAGATGTGGGCTCTTTAGTCAAACTGCTGTCACACACAATATTGCTGTCAGCAACACTTATAGATGAACTTTCTTTACCACTGATGTAAGCCAGTTATGAACACAGCACAATCTGTAGCAAAGGCAGAAATACTCTGAGAGGAGCATTTCATGTCATGTAATCCTCTAAAACAGGTAACAGTCCTAGCCATGTCAGAGGTACACTGACTAGCTTGACAAAAGCCAGTTCCACACAACAAAATTAAGAAAGGAAAATGAAATGCCTGCAAGAAAACTGTTAAAGAGGTCTTGTTGTTGGCCAAGGCAAACACTGATAATAAACTCAAAGAAAGAAAACTCATCTGACAGACCAGAACTAGTGAGATGAAAACTCATGGGCAGATGCAACTGAAGAGCTCAGTTCATACCCCCAAAGATTCACTACATGGCTTGGGTAGGTACAAGATTGTTGCAAAAACTACAATTCAAGGAACAGCCTTGAATCTGCAAATCCTTCAAAAACTTGAATCTTTCACTATGTTTTCTACAAGAGTAGGAGACTGTACTCAGCAGCCAGACAACCTGTTCAATCCACAGTTCACAGCAGAACAAAGAGCAGAGACAAGTCTGCTTTCCAAAGCAGATGTCCTATAACATGCAACCTAACAAAATCTAGAAGAAGAAAATTATGATCTTGTTTCTTCTAGAAAGCTCAGTGTCTGGTAGGCACTTATCTCCTGGTAACCTTTAGGAACATCACCACATCTGATCCTCTAAACTGAAGCATTCTTGTCTTTCAGTTCCTCAAACCACGGCCCAAGGGCAAGCAAAGTCTGTTGGCTTTTGTAAATAGGTGCTTTGGACCAATGTCATCATCACAGGTAACTACCTACTTTGGTTATCCTTGACAGTTTCGAGCTTGCCATGGGGATATTTTGTGCCTGAAGTATGAGATGAGTGCATTTTATTAATAAAATTAAAACCTACAGCTCTAACCACTTACAGTTCTTTGAAACAGAAACTGGGCTGTCCAGTAATACAAGCAGAAATAGTCTGGTAGTGATCTTCTACTAAAGACTTAAGAAGAACATGGAGCAATGAACATCACTTCTCAGTATCTCTGAAAAGTAAAGGAGGGAGATGACTTAGCATCTTCAAAACAAACAAGGGTCTTAAGAAGATTTTGATAAATTACTTTCAAATTTTAAAAACAGAGGAACTAAATAGTACTTGCTAAAGCAGGGAGAAAGATGGAGATTCCCAAATGAAGCAACATTTCTCTTTAAAGAGCTCTTTAAAAAGCAGTTCAGAAAAAACAGCAACCTATCTAAATGACTGGGATCAGCTTTGTTTCCTTTGTGTGGTTTAATGTAGAAACAGCAAGGAAGAAATGGACTAAATACAGCAAAACTGTTCTGTTCTTACCACAGAATGAACTTCCTCAGCTCTTCAAAGAGGAACTGATGGAGAACAGAATAAGAAGGAAGAACTGAAGATAGAGACTAAATAGCTGCGAAAACCAAGCTATGATGAAACACAAGCAGGATTTTTTGTTTTCATAAAAGAAAGCAAGATGCAATAGAGATTGTTTGGGTGTCCCTGGCGAGTAGGCAACTGAAGGTGGATTTTTCAGGGCAAACTGACTGCTTTAAGAAAGATGTCTTAAGAAAATATTTTAAGAAAAAACAGAATGAAAAGGAGTTTCTTGTATAAACCTTGGGAGGTACTTTGTGGTGACCATTCACCAGGAAAATGCTGTGTCAACATGGAACTTGGAAAACTGAAAGCCATTCAGATGAATTTGCATTGGTGTGGGAACTTAAGACTCTGTTCTCATTTCCTCCTCCTGGTTCTCCCTAGAAAATCCCTTTTCTACTTCCCGGATCTTTTTACTTTGCCTTCTATAACTAGAATAGAGCACACATCCAAGAAGCTCCTGTTCTCAATGAAGTCTCTTCCTCCACAGATAGTCAAACCGCTCTACAAATCACTGGTCCCAGCAATTACTTTCACCACAGCCTTCATATCCTTATCTCTGACCATATTCACCTGAAATATCATCTTGAGTCTTTCCACATGAAACAGGAGCAGTTTCAGTGTGTGGGATTTAGCTGATCTTCCATCCTGAGTAGGTGTGAGGGGAATATATTAGGAATTTTTCCAGAGTTGCAGTTCCTCTCTCTTGCTCTTCATCTTTGATGGCACCCAATAGCTCAGTATTAAGTGTCTGTGCTATTTATATCCGCCCTATAGATGCCTCTGCTGCTGTCCACAGTATCCCAGGTTCTATGAATGCAAAGTCTTGCCAGTCCTGCTGCTTTCTCCACTGCTGGGAAACAGATCAGCAAGAGCTTTTCTAACACTCAAAGCCACTGTTACTTGGCAAAACTTTGTGAGACAGCACAGCAGCACTGGAGAGATCCAAAAGCTCTGATGTATGAAAGAAAATCACTTAGTTTATGCTTGGAAGGTTTCATTAACAAGCTTTTAGACCAGCCATTTAGGTTTTTATTTTACAAGGAGACATGCTCCCGTCTGCATGTTAGTACAGGTCTCTTCTACTGCCAGAACCATTATCCCATTCCTCTAATGGTATTTTGTCCACATGTATATAAATACATATAAACAATACTGTGCAGACTGTCCTCCAGTGGAAACAACATACTAAACATTCTCAGAACATTGTTTTCAATCCTTCACAACTTCAGCTGTGCTTTCTTCAAACAAAGTCAGGTAACAACCTTCATTCACATATGGTTACAGTCTTAAAATAAAACTGAATTAGAAGCTGATTTGGGGATAAGTATATATTTACAAAATCAAGGAACTGTTTAAAACAAAGCTGGATGAACATCCTGGGCAGAACCACCTTACACTGAACTTTATGCCAAGTTGTAGGTATAAAAGACCAGCAGAGAAACAGAACGCAGAGTATGCTTTCAAAAGCATTATTGAATTATTTAACCTTTAGAAATGTGCAAATGAAAACAGAAAGTCTTCTTGCCTGTGCTCAACATGAGTTTGGAGTACAGCTGCAATCACCATAAATGTGATTGTCAGCATTCTAACATAAGGCACTCGAGGAGACAGCACTGACCACAAGACAAGTCACTTGGGTTCTTCCCACCAGTGGCCTAAACCCAGGATTCCTCCAACTTCAAGCTTTGTCTCCCTCAATCCTTCAGGTCAAATGAGTTTAAGTAAGAGTGAAATTAAAGAACACCAAATACAGGAGAGTTCACAGAACCCTCTGCTCTCTATGATTTGTATTGATCTCTGTTCCCTAGTACAGAGTCTCAAAATTTTGAGCTAAGTCTCCTTCAAACCTGCTGACAGGGTGTGACATTTCAGCTCTCTGTTCTGTGTACCACCTCATCCTTCCTTTCCAACCCTTCCTCCCAGGGGAGGGCTGCAGACTTCCTCTCCCTTAGCCTAGTGCTTTCTCAAGGCTCCTGCCTTCCCACCCACTCCCCCCTGAGATCCTTCTCCAGTCTAGCCCTGCCTCCTGCCCAGACACGCCACACAAGGATAATGCAGCTCCTGCGGTCCTGTGCCTGTATGAGGTTGATATATTCCATCATACCCTCACTGTGAGCTTACACAGACCAATCCAAGCACTTGTAAATCAGTGAGGACAGCCCAGGGCAAAGGCAGCTCTACTTGAGCAATATCAGAGTAGAAACTAAAGCCCAGTTAACACAGTTCCACCAATTCTAGAGACACACAGTGACTCGGCTGCAAAAATATCACCAGCTTTTTACTAGTTAATGCAGTTTGTTTCCCCTTTTGCACTTGTAGCAAGGATCATGGAAATAAACACCCAGCTACTAATCACTTCCACCTTCAGAAATGTCAGGCGTTAGACCAGCATGACAGCATTTGCATTAGAAAGGAGAACTCTGACAGCAAAAGGGAAAACTGCTCTCAAAAAAACTTTAAAAAGTTTTCCTGCAATATCTTTTGAAACAAAGATTAATGCAAACTTCCAAGTCTTTTAAATGTATGTTACTACTTCATGGTTAGCATAATATTACAACATCATATTCACATTACTGTAAAGAAATGCTAAGCTTAATTAATACCTTTGTCCACTTAAAGGCTTATTGGAGCATGTGTTTATGATTTAATCTGCCCCATCTGCCCGGAGCTATCCCTACAACATGCCTGTGTGTTTTCTTTACTCTTGATTTTAAAAGCTTTTCAACAACAGAATTTTTTCACTCCTCCTCAACAGGCAGTCTAACAGACTAATACATCCCACTGGCATCAAAACACAGCTCATTATTTACTCAGGATCCCACATTTCCTACCTGTTCCTTCTTCCATGTGAAGCACAGTTAGATGCTTCCTTTTTTACTGGGCTTGCAGACAGTAGCACCTTGCAGCAGCTGAGCTTTGCCCAAGAATCATGCCTCATTCTACAAACTCTAGCCCTCAAGGCTTATTTTTTGACAGCAATAAATGCAAGTGTTTGGAATATCATCAGAAAACAGAGAGAAAGGCGAGGTAGGGCTTGAAAGACATTTAAGCAACAGTGCTGTCCAGCTGTATTAACACTTAACTCACAGAGACATCACCTTCCCAGAAACACCTGTGCAATGAGGAAAGAACCAAGCATCTTTCACTGGAGAACAGAGTCCAGCCTCATAACAAATACACCACAGAAAACATGACACTGAAGCACAGAAAGTGACCCACAGGACAGATTTGACAGGTTTTTTCCCCAGGAAACAAAGCACTGACATTCAGAGATGCATGTTTCATTGAGGAAGGCTACAAGAAGCAGCAGAAACAGCCTCTGGAAGTCAACATTAGGAGATCAGGAGAGATGAAGAGGAAGTGCACTGGTGATACCTGTAGTCTCCAATAAAGTATCTTGTTAACACCTGAATAAACATACAAAAGTTTGTATCTTCCCAACAAGTACTTCTCCTCAAAATTAAATTCTAACATGCATTGCACTGAGCAAAGAGATGGCACTTCCTGAGCACATCCCTACTTTTCCACAATTTCACTGCCATGCAGAGAGGAAAGACAAATATCTATTTCTGATCCACTTACATTCTCTGGGTATTGCTAAGATGGCCTCACCATCTGAGGACTGACTCAATCCTAAGGTCTGTTAACAACCACAGCACAAATGGAGAAATTATCTGCTGGTCGTGGCATGTTTATTTCATTTTCTAGAGAGTCAAAGAAGACAACCCTCAGATAAGAGCTATTCCAGATAAGAGCTATTCTGGTCATACACTGTCTTTCCCCAAGCTCAGCACCATGCTTTATTGTCATCACACTTCCTACATGAAATTTGAAAGAAGATGGTTTGATCCATTCCAGAACGTATCTTGAAGTGATGTTACACCAAAAAGGCACCTTGTACTTTGAGAATCACTAAAGGAAAGTGAGTTTACAAATACAAACCATTCCCCTACCCACACACACACCTACCCAGCACAAGCTGTGAGCATACTGAGGAAAGTTTTTTATTTAATTTCTTTTAGCATCTTAGCAACACATCAGCACCCTAAAACCCTTATTTCTCCATCTGGGGTATTTACAAGTATTACCCTTGTTTTACACACCTCCTTCCTTCTCAGACCAAATGGCTGCTTGCTCTCAGGATCAGAGAACTCATGTTGGAGCAGGCCTGTGGGGGTTCCATCATTCCATGCTTTACCTTACACAGGGCCAGCTATGAGGTCCCAACAGGACTTCATGTGTTTCAGCCTTGAAAACCTGTGAGGACAGACATGGCACAACCCCACTGGGCAACTTGCTCCAGCATCTGACTGTCCTCCTTGCTGGAAATGACATCTATCTTGAACCTCATTTCAACTTTCCTTTATTGTCCCTCATGCAGTCACCATACAACAAAATGAAGAAGCTCTGTCTTCTTGAGAACCTCCTCCAGAGTACCAGGAAGTCATTACAGGTTCCATTAAAGTTTTCTCTTCTCCAGGCTGAACAAACCTAGTTCCCTCAGCATACAACCCTCATGCTGTACCAGGGCTCTGAGAGAGCACTGAAAGACCTTTAAATCTTCTCTTAGCCTCACATCCACCCCTATCCTCTGCTCATAGCACCAGGGACCCCATGTTAGCCCTGCCTGTGGCCTTCAGTGCCTGCCCAATCTGCGTTGTAGTATGCCCTGCCTCCAGCCACGTGTGTGAATCCTGGTCCTGGACCCCGTTGAGGCAGACCCTGACCAGAGATAATCACTTCCTTGGGTACTGGCTTCAGTCTTATTAAAATAGTCCTGAGTACTGTCAGCTGCCTTCACTTCCAGGGCATAACACTGGCTCATGCTCAGCTTCTTTAAAGCATTCTCATCTCTTTTTGTCATGCATCAATAAATCTAGTGAAATTCAACATAGAAAACTAACGGGGAATCAGTCATTTGTAAACAGCACAATCCTGAAATATGATAAAAGGGAAAAACTGAGGTGGGTTTTCAATTGTAAAAGCAAAGTATCTGGGGAATATTAACATACTACTTCTAAGATAAGCAGCCACTTCTGCTCCAGCTCTCTCAGAGTAATATAAAGTCTTGGATTCTCTACAGAATCCAAAACTTGCTAGTTTCACTTGTGACACAAATGTGAAAGTAACTCTTCCAGTCAGTGCTGCCGCCTCAGTGTTGGTTTGTTGTTTTAATCTGTGCTCTTTCTATGTTTCACTTTTCTATTGCAGTTTCTTCATTTGTGTCTTTGGGGAGACAGGGGTTAAGCACTAAAAATACACAGTTGTGATGGAAATACCCTCATAGACAAGCTGAGGTTTGGCATGCTTTGGAAGAAAATAACTTAAAATAGCACAGAAAGCCAAGACTGTGGGATATGCATCTCTGATAGCTACTTTCTGCTAAAATAACCAAAACAGCTAAGATAACACTGACATTCACAGTTAACCTTCTATCCTGCTCAACAGAGATGAACAGGGCCATTCTAACCTTAGAGCTCTGCCTGCATAATGCAAATGACATTGCATTTGTTATATTCTGACCCCAAGGTCTTTTTATGCAGCTTTATTCATGAGAATTAGGTTTAAAGAAAGTGCAGGTACCCAAAACCAAGTGTGCCACAAGTCTTACAGCCCCGTTGTAGAAAAGGCTTTTTCTGTAGGATTTGCAATTTGATCATCACAGGTCTAAAAATATGAAAGAGAAAGATCTGGAGGAAGAAGCTATATTAGCTCCATCAGTTTTCATACTTGGAGCTCAGGAAAAATGCAAAACGAAAGCAAAGGACATAAAACTGCAAGGACAGATTTTTTTTCTCTGGTGTTCTCAACATCACATTGATAATTTATCTTTTGACATTCTAAAAGTTATTGAGTGCTAACTTTGGCCCCACATTCCATGCCAACACAACTCATATGAATGCAACTTCAGTGGCTGCTATCCTTTGCAATTATACACCCTGGCTACAAAGGACTCTACTACCAGCTTAAGAAACAAACCATTAAAACAATTTGTGGCACCTGTTACTAACAGCTTTGTTACAGGAACATGTTAAGTTTTGGCTTCCACAGGCAATGTTCAGGCCCATCTAGGAATGGGCCAAGAGCCCAAATAAACTGTGTGATTCGACTCTCATGGCTGTTCTAGAGAATATTTAACTTTTACCCAGACATACCCCAGGTGACTTATGCCCAAGTCTTAAAGTAAGTTCAGTGCGGTCAGGTAGGAAAATGAGGTGTCCCCATTCCTGTGGTTCAAACCACAGAACTATACAGTGTAAAAGCACAACAAAAGAGTTGATAGAAGGATTAAGCAGAGAAATGCAGCTCACCCTTGTAGTCTAATTTTTTCCTTAACACGGCATCCCCATACCACAGGTCCTCCCCCGTGCCCATCAGAAACTCCTGGAGCTGAAGGCCTTCCCAGGGCCAGACCTCACGGAGCTCCCACCTCCCACCAGGAACACGGTGACAGGCGGATGTCCCAAGATTCAGCAAGAAAAGTTTCCAAAAGTTCGAACGGGAAAAGGCCACGCTAGAGTCAAGTTTTACATAAGAAGGGGGAAGGCAGGAACCGCTGTCACCAGGTCCGCGGGCAGCTGCCGAGCGGAGCTGTCAGTCCCCGGCGGACTCGCTCCCATCGCGGCCGGGGCAGCCTCTCTTCCCTCACGCGTGCCCTGCGCTCTCCCAGCCCCTCACGCCCACCGCACCTCGGGGGGTGCGCAAGGCCACAGCAGAGGCAGCTGTGGCCTCTGCACCCTCGCCTGCCAGCAGCATTGTCCCAGGGGTGTTCTCCCCAGCGGCGGGGACAAATCCATCCCCAGCCGAAGCCATCCGCTCCCGTGCGGGATGGGCACCGCGGGCTCCCCGGCCGAGAGCAGGACCGCGCATGCAGACGCCGCTGGGCTCGCCTCTTCCCTCTGAACTAACTTTCCTGTTTCCGCAAAAATCACACAGGCACCGGAGGGGGTGGGGGGTTATTGTTTCCAGCAAACNCCTGCCACCTCTCCTCTCCCAGGGCCGAGAATCGCCCGCAGGTCCCCGCTGCCCGCCGCCCCTCGCCCCCCGCGGCGCCGGGTCTCACCCGCGTGTCCCTCGGCCGGGCCGGATGGGGCCGAGTGCTGGGGGAGCGGCGGAGGTAAAGCAGGACACGGCCCCAGCTCCTGCCAGCGGAAACGGGAGGAGGGGCTCAGACCGGCGTTACCGAGCGGGGAGGAGCTGGGGGCGCTGCCCAGGGGAGGCTCCAGCCCCGCGGAGGAGGGATGGGAGGATGGAGGGAGGGAGCGTAGCCGGCCCGCTGCTCCAGCGCACCCCACCCGCTCCGTCCTGCGCCCGCCGGAGCCCCTTTGGCAGAGCTCTGCTTGAAGCCCGCCCCGCTCCCTCTGCCGCCCGCGGCACCCTCGGGAAAACCCCTGGGGTGGGCGCCAGGAGCATCCCCCGGCGCACCGTCCCGGAGCTGGCGGGATGCGCCAGGGCGGGGGGCACCGACCACCCCCCCTCAGCTGCCCCCTGCCCCAGGAACCCGCGGCTGGACGTCACCTCCGGGCTCAGGTAGGCAGCGGTGGTGCCTGTGCCCGCAGGCGGCCCGGAGTGCAGCCCTGAGCGCCGCTGCGAACGACAGTCCCGGGCTGAGATGCTCGCTGGTCCGAGGTCCACCACGACTGCCAATGTGTTGCTTTGGCTTCAAGCACAGGGGGAGAGCGTGTCTGAGTGCTCCTCTGAACTTTCTGCGGTTGCTGCAGGAGTTGTAGACAGGTGTGGGTCGGTCTCCTCTCCCAATAACAAGTGATAGGACGAGAGGACACAGCATCAAACTGTGCCAGGTGAGGTTTAGATTGGATATTAGAAAATATTTCTTCACTGAAAAGGTTTTCAGACATTGGAACGGGTTGCTCAGGGAAGTGGTGGAGTCACCATTCATGGAAGTTTTCAAAAAATGAGTATGTATGGTGCTTAGAGACTTTACTGGTGGACACAGCAGTCCTGGGCTTATGGCTGGACTCTTGGAGGTCTTTTCCAATCTTAATGAATCTTATCTGTGGTGCTATGAGACAGGGCCATAAGGGAGATATTATGACATCATATAGAAAGTCCCCACCTGCCTTCCTCTGGGTGTCAGTGGAAGTGCAAAAAAAACCTGAATGAAGTCAATTTCAAACACTGTCTCCAGCAGAAGACTCTCTCAAGTTGTCTTAATGGAGCTGGGGAAGGTTCTGGCATGGACCACTAAGTGAAGTGTTATGTGCTGGGGAAACAACCTTAGAACTAAGGCAGAGATGCCTACAGAAGTAGAGCAGTGTAGTTATGGACATGGGCCTCCTGAGAGGAACTGTATTTTACAGTGTATGAAGAGCAACTCAAGGCTTCACCATAAATGTTTTTGCAGAAGGAAGATCTGTTTCACATTCCTAGGTCCCCTGTGTATTCTCATTTCCTTCTCTGGTACTGCTGCTGCTGTCACAGTTCTCAGTTCAAGGGGATGTCCACATCAAATATATTCTCTTGTACCTTCCATCATGTCCTAAGGGGATTTTTATAAACTGCTTGGTTCAACAGACTCAAAGCATCCTGGTGGCAATGCTGCCAGCAACACAACTGTCATTCGCTGCATGTTTGTTTCTCTCCCTCCTAGGAGAGATTCATGTGCAGCAGCTCTCTGTTCATCATTTATTTACGTGCAGAAGTACACAAACATTGCTGTGTGTTTACCTTAAAACAAGCAATGAAGGAAATATGTCTTGCAATGCACAAAGAGATAAAGAGATCTGTGGAGAGAACTTATTTTGGTTCTTTGGTTCCAGGCTCAAAGAAGAGTCCATTTCCTGGATGCTGTAGCTCTAATGCACCAAATCCCATTAGACCTGAGGACTTAAGGATCTTCATTCCAGAATCGATGGCAATCTTTAGTAACATAAACTTTGGAAATAAACAACAACTCCCTGAAAGACAAGCGACACAGGAAGTCAGCAGACAATGAGAACACATTTTACACTTCTGGTGGTGCTGTTATTGTTGGTTGCTTGTTCACTCTAAAAGAAACAGCATGATGTTGTGTTCTTTACCTGTTGCGTAAGCAAAGCAGCTTTATAACCAGGTATATAAGATTTCTATAGTTCAAGTCAAAGTGAAAAATCAGTATGTGAAATCAAGTCATCATTTGGTGTCTACCTTGGAAAACTTTCACAGGAAAAAAAAAAACACATATGGGAGCTTTGTATGAACCTGATCATTTAGGGAAGACTTTGAAGATCACTGTGAAACTGAGGACTGGAGTGGCTGATGCTGTAGATACAGTTTGTACCAAGGAAACTACATTTATCTATAGGTCTCTTCTCAATTATGCCAGTAAGTTTAGGAAAGTAATCTGTTAGTCCTGTGTTTCAGCTTCAATTAACTGTCTTCCACATAGAACTGAATCTAATGAGGGGACACTCTTGATGTTGTCCATACAGTGAAGAACAGAAGGAGCTGCATATCATCAGCATTTTCTCCCAGGCAGCCAGCATCAGGATGGGAGGCCACAGTCTTTAAAATGCACCAGGGGAAGTTTAGGCTATGCATTAGAAAAATGTTTTTCACAAAGAGTGGTTCAGCATTGGAATGGGCTGCCCAGGGAGGTGGTGGAGTCACCATTTCTGGAGGTGTTTTAAAAAATATGGATGTGGCACTTAGTGCCATGGTTTAGCTGATAAGGTGGTGTTAGGTCATAGATTGAACTTGACAATCTCAAAGGTCTTTTCCAACCTCTTAATTCTGTGATTCTGTGTACCTGAATCCATGGCATCTGACCAGCAAACCTGAAGGCTACATGCAGCTGCTGAGAACAGCTTTGAGCAGCTGCATTTGAGGCATCTAGAAAAGGATGGTTTCCAGTGTAATTCCAGGACGTACCCCCTCTTCTGTTATAGCAAGTCTGTGGCTTTGGTCCCAGCCACCAATTTCAGATGAAATCATAACATGGCAACAGAGCTGAGTGCTGTGGGGAAATTAAGGAGTTTCAAAATCAAAGCCTTTGCTTCCCTTTTTGACAGAAAGAGATCCTCCATCTAGACTTTCTAACTTTGCTTGTATTCATGTTCTTTCTATCGTTATTGCTGTATTTTACACCTGAAGGAGATGAGGGAGGTGCTTTTTTCTAAAGATGCTGTAATAGTTTTCCTCAGAATGAGCACCATTACTTTTGTGGCTCATTTTAGAGGTGAAAATTGTATGAATCACAGATTTGGAGCCTTGACTAATTGCTGAACCAGCTTGTTAAATGCAGGCAAACATGGCTTCCAGTGTAATAGATCTGGATCTGGTGTCCAAGAGGATTGGGACTGCACCACGGTCTGTGAGGTTGTGGACAGAGCCGTGGTCAACCTAAGCTTGTGGCTTGCCTTCCCTCATAGAAAGTAGCCCTGATCTTGCCATTTCATTACAAGCATGCAAGTTGTCATGCAGGTTCCTGCTTGGTTTTGATGTAGACTCTGCTTGCAGGATTGGTGAAACAGCATGACCCCCTGGCAGCTTCTTGAAGGCTCAGCATGTGTTCTTTCTGCCCCTTCTACAGTTCTAGAACAAGTCTGAGGGTGTCCTCACCTGTCTGAATTAGTTCTTATTCTTTGTTGTAACCACACAAGATCTTCAACTCCTTCATCTCCTCCAAGATGTCAAAGAAGCAAGACAAAAATAAGCTGCGTAATGGGGAAGAAAATGCCACTGGGAAACCATCGCACCAAAGGCTAAAGCATGTGTGTAATACTCAAGGAAATTATGATCCTTGGGTCTAGATATTGAAGTAGAAAGAGATTTAAATTCAATCCCTACCTTTTCCTCTAGGCCCACCTACATGTTTTCTTAGTTGGCAATGTCAACTTAAGTTCCCACCCCCTCACCACAGATACATGAATGAGTTCAAATGAACTTGTCTTACCTGAAGTGTTTCTTTTTGCTTTGAAGTGCAGATGAAGGGAGGGGTCCTGACTTGCCTAGTTCTGTGTTGCTCAGACCCATGGTCTGTCTTTTCTCAGAAGACAATCAGTAAGTGGAATCGTTTTAGTAATTCAGTTTGACATGATTCCACAAGCAGATGTAGCTGCACAAATTAGGGCTGATAAACTGAAGCATGTACATTAGAAAAAAAGGGAATCAGTTAAATGGAAAACTTTAAGTTCTTTGTTATAAAGAAAACATAGATATTTAGATCTCTGTTTTGTCATTTTACCTTCTAAAGTCTCAGTGTTGTGGCTGGAAAGTGACCAGGGGAATCAGCTTTTAATGTTTCGTCCTTTGATTTTACAGCGAATTCTTACAGGTTAAGTTAATAATTCTGGTATTACTGCCCCAACAGAAATTAAACTTGTAAGACATTCTGATATCCTCATTTGTTGTTGGTTCTTTAGAGTTCAATTTAGCCTTTCCTCTTGAAACTAGGCTATCTCTTTTTTTACATATGCTGCTGTTTTGTGTTTGCTTAGCTTTATTTTTAGCAAGATTGAAGCTGGCTCTTAGTTCGTTGCACTGTCTGGTTTCTTCTGGTGAAATTCCAAGAAAGGAAGCCTTGGGGACAGAGAGCTACAGTCCTTCCAGTCTTTTAAGTATTTTTGCATGGATCTTACCCATTCTGCAAGGGGACAGAAGCCTTTTAGTCCAGACCAAAATTTCCAGTACTTCTTTCGCCTCTTAGCTTTACTAAATCTTCTTCATCTCTTGGCCTACATAAAAGTGAGCTCTCTCAGACACACGAATTTTCTTTTCCTTTCTCCACTGAGTTCCAAAGACAGGTGTCTCTTGCTAACCCTGGTTATTGACACCAGAGAGCTGTGAACTCCAAGAGCAAGCACAGAAAGGAATACTGCCAGAGAAGAATCTTCCACAGCTTTTCAGTAGAAAATAAACCCTGCATAAGTGTCCCAAAATCAACTGTGCAAAGATTTCCTCTGTTCCTCACCCCGTTGGTTCATGTTTACTGCCTTGTAAGCATCTTAAAACTTTGCTTAATGTAGTTTTATTCATACACTTAGTCAGCTAATGGACTAAGTGGACTTCTAGGGCTCATCTTCTTTGGAGACTGACTTCCATAGGGTCTGCTGTTATGGTGTAATCCAGCAGTGAACGCATGCAAGGGACCAAGCTCATGTTTGCAGGAGAATACTAATACACATCATAAGGAATTTTCCATTGCTAGGGACTTTCTCTGCCCTTTCTCTGTACAAGCTTCATTTCATAACATAGTTGTCTGCATTGGCCAAAAATACTTTTCCCAAGGATCAGCGTTTTTTCTTATTAGTGAGGTTTTATTTGATTTGCTGCCTGCTCCACACATGGTTCAGAGATCAGGAAGGAAATTGCACAGGGCTGAAACAGGCAGGTGCATGCATCAGCAATGGGCTGCAGAGAGTTGGTGCCATTCGTACCTACATGGCCAGCTGGAGGGGCTGCCTCGTTTGCAGAGATGTAGTTAATTCAGTCCTGGGTGGCTTGGTCACCTGGCTAGGACTAGCAATAACACCCAACGGATGGGCAAGGGCAGCCTGTGCTTGCATGGATTTTTCATGTGTAGCACACAGAACAGCAGGTATTTCAAGATGCTTTGTTTTCTAGGTGTTTAAAGTACTTGCCTTATCTTTCTCCAAGCTTGACTGATTCTGGTTACCAGCCATGCAGATCTTAGGGAAAGCTGTTGGCATCTCTGTGTCTATACTACTGTTTGAAAATCCATTCTTGAAGGTATTTCTTTGTCTTGAAGAGAGCAGGCAGAGCAGGAATTTGGTGTAGACTTTGCTTAATAGGTGCAAGCAAATTTTCTGTTCTTGACCATCCACTTTTGGCTCCTGCACAGAGAAGGTTAACAGCACTAGCCCTGCAAGGTCCTTAAAAGTAGTCTCTGAGAATGCAGCATCTGCAAGATTGGGGAGGAAAAAATATGGAGCACTTTTCCCGTAACAGGAAACAAACCATCCTTCTCCAGCTCTGACTTCATGGCATCATCTTTGCTATCCTCCTTACCTTTGTCTTTTCCTTCCCATGCTTCAAAGCACAGGGTATGCCTAGTGAAGACTCATCCCTGTCAGGGACCTCCCACGTGCAAATGGAAACCCACACTTTTACAATTACGGCAGATAACTGGCATGCAGTTGCTTAATGAGGAAGTAAATTAGTCCCCCTTCCACATTAAATTGATTGTCCAGGCCACATGACTCTGCCTGGCCACCCAATAAATTTCCTGTTCAATGGCTGCCAGAGCATCATGCAAACCACCTCTTCCCTCAGAGCAACATGAATGGCTGCATCTTTCCCCCACATCAGCAGCATTGTGGGAGCCAACATTATTGCCTCTCACTGACTCCTCTCTGAATAGACAACCTCAGTTTACAAGTAAAGCAGAGAGGCTGTGTTTGATTGCCTTGGAAACACAGAAAGCCAAGCTGTTTTCACTCTTCCCTCTCATTCTTTTCCTCGTTTTCTTGCCAAATGACATCCTGTGCAATACTTGTGCATCTCACTGTCTGCAGCTAACAGGTGGAATAATTTGACCTCTGTAAACAATTATTTTGCTGGTGCACAAGAGCACATACTGGCTTACTGAGCATTGGTAGCTGTGCAGGGAGAACAGAAGTGAAAGCAGCAAGAATTATTTTAGTCTGTCAAGTCATCAGACTTGAAACATAGAGGAAATCTACTGGGCAAGACAATATGATTTAACATAGTCAATTTTCTAAGCATAATTTTATTTAAAATGCAAAAAAAAGATTGGTCTCTCATGCATAGAAGAGAGGGAAAAAGAAACAAGCCTCTAACAGAGCAAGGCTGAATGAGCCTGTGACTGCATAACTGGTGATGTGGCCAGGCAGCTGTGCAGGATATATGTGCAACCTGTATACACGGGCACATGACCATACATATCTGACACTTATATAAATGTATGGTAACCATGTCTGTGCATGTGTTGACTTTCAAATGAATGTATATGAGTGTACACACTCAACATTTTCAACCTGTTCATATGTGATCAGAGTTGTGGAAGCTGCTGCCATTGCCACTGCCCAACCTGTTCCTTTTATGTGTGTGATCACACTCTGGCAGTGCACTGTGGGAAATGCTTTTCACAGGATGTTGATTGTGGTGAGACCCTAAAGCAGTCATTTGCCTGTTTCCTCGACTCCAAGTCTTTTTCCCATTTGCACAAACCTGGAGATGGACACTTCACTCTGTGAATCACAAATCAGCCCAGAGGTACTTTTCTGAAAATACACAATATCTGCAGTTTATTTTTCAGTTTGGTATGGGGCAGGGAGGGGGCAGGGGTTGTTCAAACACAGACTTTTTTCTTAGACATGCATTCCATGGACAACTCAGGGCAGAGAGTCTCTAGTCCTTCACCAGCCGGTAGATGTGATGTTGGGCACCGTGGTCACTAGTTGATACTTCAAAAACATATGCTATGCACAGCAAGGTCTCCTGTGTGTCCCTGTTTGTCACAACCTAGAGAGAAAACGAGAAGAAGCTGAAATGGCAACTGCTATTTCTCTGCTTACATCTTCCAACACATTTAACATAAAGCAGAAAGTCAGTAATAGACAAAGAACAGAGAAGTGCAGGATCGATACACAGCTTGGCCCACAAACCAAAGCGCTTTTGCAGCCTCAGAACTACAATGCAGTGAAGAGATAGGGAGATGACAAAAAGTTCACTGTGAGGAAAAGTCCACTGTGACCAAGCAGTGATCACATCAGTGGAAGCAGGTTCTCTACTTCCCACCCCTGGTGTTGCAGATTTCAGCAGAGGGAAAGTGCTTCATAAAAAAAACCCAACTTTTTGCTCTGTTGAGTATAGAGGGGCCCCCTCCTGTAGCACACCCACTCCTGTTCACACATCTATTGATATATCACAACCACAGACAGTTGTTTTCCTTCATCTGCTCCTGCTTGTCAATGGTAGACACAGAACACGAGGATTAGAGAGTATAACTCCTTTTACAGGACACTTACTGATTTGACTCCATTACACCTCCCATTCAACACTGTAGATGTAGGGAGAAGGATGGCTGCTATACTCATGCATCCTTACAGAAGCTCCTTTTTTCCCATTTTTTTTCTATGGCCCCTCCGGACCCTTTAGTGTCTCTACAACGTGACTCTGTCAGCACCATGGTGAAGGAGCGGTGTTGTCCTAGTTTCTGCAGCATGCACTAGGTGGCAGAGACAAGAGAAATATTGCTCTCAGAACTCCTAGCTCAGCTTTCCTCTCTCTGTCACTGCACAACTTTGCACATTCTTGTCACCTGAATTTATGCCATAGCTAAAGTTCTCTCCTGCTGGAGGAGACAGATTTTTAGCAGCAGCAGCACAAGCTCAAGTGCAGAAGAAAACCATTCCAGCTGGAGGCTTGAACTGTACCAAAGCCCAATTGTTCTTGTGAAAACAGGAAGAAAATAGCTGTTTTCAAACTTTCTTACTAATTTTAGCAGTCTGATTTTGGTCTATTCTGTTTTTTTTTCTTACTTCATGATTAGATTTGCAGTTGAAGTCCTTTCTTCTGCAAGATGTGGTGAGTTATACACATCCAGATATGCTAAGGCACCGAGCCCTTTTCTGAAAAATAGGCTCTGAAATCTTGGAGTTCTAGATCCAGAGAAATGTGCAAAGCAAGACAAATGATACTTGTGGGATTAGGGGTATCTAAGCTCATAAAAGGGTTCAGAAAAAAATATAATTAGACTTGCCTCTGTGGTAGTGGGTACTGAGGACTACCAAGATGCCTTACATTATGCATTTTTCAGCTCCATGGTGGGGAGTGGGAAATGCTGAGGCTGCTGCTCAGGGAGCAGCACTTTCATCTTGCACAGCACTGCAAGGTAAGTGTGTGCCAGCACCCACATGGGACATGCCTTCAGTGCCAGAAGATAAAGGAAGGACATGAGATTTCTCAAAACATAAAGCCCCTGAGGAAGTATAACCATGTGACAGCTTTTTTCTTAGAAATTATAGGAAATGCTGGCCTGACTGAGGAATGAAACATGCAGAAGGCAGCTACAAAGTTCCCCAGTATGTATTACAGCACACATCTTCCATCTCTCTGTCTCTGCCCCTCTCATGCTTTTGCTCATGTAAAAGAACTCTCAGCATTTATATTCCTCATTTCTCCCAGGTGTTTAAGACCTTAATACAAACATGAAAGAGTAAACGTAATGCCCTGTGACATATATTATTAACCTTGTTTTATAGCTGATGTGTCTGAGCCACAGAGTAGTGAAATGAGTTGCCTGCAGTTATCAAAGATCTTCAGAGAATGGAAGGAAAACGACTTTGATTTCCAGTCTTTCATACAGCCAACAGCACCTCTTCTACTTACCCACCCTCACGTTCTCTGGGCAAAGATCTGTGATACCTCTTACAGAGGTGAACACAGAATTCAGTCCATTAGAAAAATTCACCTTTTAAGCTGTCGGTCCTCTTCCCAAATTTAGGCTGCATCTGAGTCTGGAAAGACTCCCAGTATAATAAAACACTAATGGAAATCTAATTGTTGTAGCCTTGTAATCCTGACCTATCTAGAGGTTGCAGTGATTCAGAGGGTGTCACAGAGCCTCCTCACAACATCCCCCTTCCTTTGCATGTCTCCATATTCTGTACAGGTCCCGGATGGTCCTGAGGAAACTACTTTCCCCTCTAGTATGGTCAGTGAAGAACTCTTCCCACAGGAAAATTTTATAGCCCCTTAACAGCGACCTTGTGGACTTTTTTACCTTGCAAAAAGGTCCAGGGCACAGAAAAGATCTCAATATTTGTGAAATAGTGGAATGAGCATTTCCTTCACTGTCTTTTTCATCATTCCCCTTCCTTTGTCTCTCTGCCTCATGAGCATTTTTCTTTTTATCTCTTTTTTAGCCAGGTCTCTCAAATTCTTTTCCTGCTCCTCTGCATGAGTTACCATCTCTAGAGCTCCATAAATGGTCTTGAAGTGCAATACACATGAAAGACAGTAAGTTCAATTAGATGCTGAGCTATAAAAGGAAATCTGCTTTGACTCTCAACAGGGAACTCCTGCATGGTGCTTACATGTTGCCAAGTTGCAACGAAAACACTGAAATTCCCACCTGTAAGATAGTGAAGTTCTCCAGCACACTGTTCATCATGTACTTCTCGGGAAGGTGCTTGAGTTTATGGATGAAGTTGATCATGTATTCGCAGAGAGGGGAGCGGTGGATGCGGTAGGAATAGTGTCCGTTTTCATAGCGTGCATACTCTGTCTGCAGGGAAAAACACAAAAGGGACACGTGGGGCTACGCTGGCACACCGGTGACACTATCACAACAAGGGACTCAGGACAGAAAAATTACAGTGGCACTTTTAAATAATCTTATGAGCAGTGACCACAGTACTTCGCCCCTTGAGTCCTCAAATTTCTTTGGCTTGATTTCTTGTTTTCTTTGGAATGGTGTGTTCCGGCTTCTGAGCAGCAAACCCTCAAAGCACTGTGAAAGATAACCAAAAGGAACAGACCAATTGATACCTACACTACAGTCTGCACCTCTACTGGAAAAATACTAGGTGTGAATAAACTGAAAAAGTTAATAACTACTGTTTTAGGAAGACCAGGAAGTAATGATAGTAATACTATGCTCAGGATGCTTTATGGTTAAAAAAGACTAAAGCCTTCTGGTACCTGTGTGAGAGAACATAGAATTTATGTCCCCTCTTAGGAGAGGGTCTGGCCAATGATACACAGAGGGATTTTTTTGCTCACATTCACGTATTAGCTCCTGTATATTTTATCTGCCTTTGAAGAGAAACTGAGGCCATATTCTATGATTTCATAGCAGACCCTTTAAATGCCTAAAACCATCTTTCACCCCAGAAGCTTGGTCTTCTTTCATGAGCACCATGACACCTTCCTTTAGCCCCTCTATCCCTTTGCAAATACTTAACCCAACTTCAGGCATGCCTATCATGTGGCTGGAGATGGGTTTTGGGGAAGGATGCACCTTTAACTATCTGCTGACATGAGAAGAACTGGTGTTCTGCACATAGATGCTTCTGCATCCTAAGGTTCCTTGAGAAACAGGGTGGGCAGGAGCAGGGGCATGTCCAAGCAGCTCTCTTAGGAGTTGAATGTGGCATCAAAAAGAATTTCTTCAATGCCAATTATATGCACAACCCAGTTATTTGCAGTTGCTCAAGCTGTAAGTGTATAAGCTCTAGGTCTAATAAAACCGTAAGACTATAGTCTGTAAATTATTACAGTCAAATTAATAGCTATAGTCTGTAAATGATCTGTTTAAAAACACTGGTGAGAGTGAGGTGTTGCTTATATGTTTTCACATTTCTGGACTACAAAACACATCTATGTTCCATAGCTTTCCTTAGCTTCCCAAAAAACCCCAGAGAATCAGCAGAGCTAAGAGTCGTAAATATTTACATCTCCTCAGAAACGGAAATTTAAGGGTAAAGTAGCAAACACTAGGAGATCTTCAGTGAAATCCTAAGACAAGCATTTTGTAGGCTGAGTGATCTTCTGTCTATGGCATCCATCTCCCTGACAAGAAACATGAGATATATTCTGCCTTGAGATACAAAGGCAGGATGCAAATACTTAAAGTGACAAAACAGCAGCCAGAGGGAACCCTGCACCCAGGTGTCTGCTCCTTACCTCTACTTTCTCTACCACCTGCTTTCCAAAGGAACACACTTTGGTGGAACAGGTAATGACCATGTTTTCTGGGCTTTCATACTGGCTGGAAACACCATAGAAAGACCTGGATTCATCTTCAATATTGGTATTTAAATCAGCCTGCCAAAAAAAAAATAACAAAAAAAATTCATATGGTTATCAATAGATGGTTGTGGCATTTTCTCACCATTACCTGCACAGCCAGGATAGTAAAGTATTGGGAGTGTCCCCAGCTCCTTAAGCAGACCAATGTGCATTGAACAGGTGGGAGAAATCTGAAGAATATTGAAAAAAATCCTATTTCCACTTCAGAAAATGGTGTGGATTTGCATACACATTGGGGAAGTCTGGCAAAACATATGACTAGGGAAACATGAAAAACATATGACATGGCTTGGAGGTACAAATCACGTGGAGAGCAGACTGCAGAGTCAGAGCAGTGCAACAGACAGGCTAGACTGGGCTGACTCACCAAGGAAGGAAAATAATGGTAAAGCAACAGTAATAAAGTTTTTCCATCCTAAAAACATAGGTAAGGGAAAAGAGACAGCAGGAAAAAGGAATGTGTGAGTACACACACACATCAGGCTCAGGTACTACGAATGTAAATAGACAGGATGCAACATAAGGAATGTAGGTTACTGATGGATCCAGCCCAGTTACACCTGAATTCAAACCCGTCTCCAGTAGCAGCCACAGTTTTCAATTGTGGGTGCCTAAGGCTGGCTAACCAAAGCCTCCTGTTGGGACAGAACTCCTAAAAATCCTGGCTGTCTGAAGCTTCCAGCAGGGGTCATTCCAACCGTAGTTATGAAACAAGTGGCAGTTCCCTTAAGCTCTAGAAACACTAGGGGTGTGTGGGAATGCCCAGCTCAGCTTCCTCCCCTTCAAAGTTGAAAAGGCAGAGCTTCTCTGTGCTCCACAAGCCCATGCGCTAATTTACATCAGCTTAAAAGCAAGGATCAGTTCCCATAGGCTGCTCCAGAGCATTTTATTCTTCCAGCTGAGCTAAAGGAAGAGGAAATTGAAGAATATGTGTTCCTGCTACAGTGGACACAGTGTGACTAAAATGGCATTAGATGCCATTCTAGCAGGGTTTTCTTAACCAATGTCAGTGAAGAGTTTTTTATTTGAGATCTAGAGCAGCACTAAGGACAAACAATGTGGTAGAACTGGACCACCAAAATAATGAATGTCCCTCTTTCTTTGCCATGCAAAATACCTGCCTCTTAAGTGCCATGAGACAATAAATACTGTTAGCTTAGTTGTCTTAAGGAGCAACTTCACAAAAGGTTTAGGTCAGTCTAGAAAGTGACAGTCAAGTTTTTTTCTGCCCTTCTGTAGACACGTGAGCTTGCTGCTGCCATTTTTGTGATACCACAAAAGATGAGGGAACAAAGATTCATATTCATAGCAGGACATACTTGGGTTGGCTTGAGTCTCTTGAGAAACTGCACCTCAGAGTTGTAGTTTGATGAAGCCAGGCTGGTCCTGACCCCAAGACAGAGCAGTCTCAGTCTTGCAGAGCAGTTTGTGCTTCCCCATTCCTACTGTACCGACACACATCTCTGTAGCTGTACTACAAGGCTCACCGAGGAACTGCTCATTTAGTTCTCAGTGGGATCAGTTCCCTGGCCTGATTCAGAAACACCTGTGTGTGTTCTAACAAAGAATGTGTTGGGAGGATGGGTGGCAACAGGGACAGCAGAAGGCAGGACAGCTTATTCTAGTGAATTATTATGGCCATGCTGAATACTCCAATATTAAATAACTGTAGTTATGCAGCCACTTTCTTTGTACCACAAATGTACCTGTATTAGAGAATAGCAGTATTACTCTATTCTGGTTTAGGTTTTTATTAAGTCACTGTAATACTGTCCTTTAATACTGTAATACTCATTTCCATGTCAATGCAACCAACTGTATTGTTTATTTCACCCACACTCCAACTGTGTGAATAAAGATCAATTTCTTCCCTTCTCCGGAGAGGAACTAGTCTAGGAGTCCTTTACAATATTTTTCTGCTATTTCCCCTGGGAGTGATAAACACAATGTATGGACTTGATTCCGCTCTTCCAAAGAAATTCTCCCACTGAGTCAAAAAGAACAAAGGGTCAAGGCTACAGAGGCTTGGTCAGGCCACCACTACATAAACACAGCAGAGGCTCTCATTGCAGAACCAGACAAACATTTTCAGAGTCTCACAGTATAGTTAAGGTTCCATTCTCCAAAAGACTCGCTGGTAAAATTAAAAAAGAAATACACTCAATACGAGGCAAAGCAGAAACATGCTAGTTCCACTCAATGAGAAAAACTTCACTAGCCCTAAGAAGCCACTCTAGGTGCATCCACAGTTTGACAAGCCTCCTATCAAAAAGCCAGACTAGAATTTCACAGCCAATTAACATCTAATTAATCAACATTAATGGCAAAACTATGGTAATACTGTTTGAATTAAGGAGTCATCACCATTCACTGACATTATGTACAATCAGGTACCTGGAAGCCCTCTTGCAGTGGAGCAGTGAGATCATGTTGGAACTCACTCACATTTACACAGCACTTTTTATTCTAAAGCCTGTCCCATATTATGGGCTAGGAAGTCAGACATGGAGTGATCGGTCACCATGAACTGTGTACCCACCTCCTGTCACCTTTGCAGATCTCATAAACATACATACATACGTGGAATTTCAGCAACTCCAGGGAATGACAATAGCAGTTTGATGAGGGCTTCAGTTCATGTTTGCAGGAGAATGCAGCTGGAGTATCCCTGACACTGCTGGCCTTAGAGTTACAGCTTTTTCACTTATTTACACTGCTGGCTCCCACCTTCTCAAGGAAGGCATTGCCCCTGCACCAGAGATTATTTAGCACACACATATCTGCTCTTGGACTATTTGCAACCTGGTTTATACATGTGAACTGAAAATAGCAATGGTGTACATGAATACAAGACCAAGGAACAACTCAGAAGTGGAACTCTTAGCTTTCCCTGCTGTAGAGATTATTACCTCCTGAAGGGACACAAGGCAGAAAATAGAGGAAGAACACTGTAACCTGCCATAGCCAAATTAACTTCTAAATGTCAACTGGACACTGGGGTAATTCATGAAAGGATGCAGTTAAACTTCTCAGGATTGCACGAGGACAAGACCATAATGACCAAAAGAGCTACTGCATTTAGCTTAACATCTAAAACCACTATGGCTTTCATGCCTGGATTCCTACGAGCTCCTCACAACACCTAGACCATCAGGACTACATTGCTTCTCTAAAGAAAACCTTGTTTCAAAGCACATCCAGTGCTGGAGTGAGCACCTGAGGTGAGCATAAACAGGTCTGACTTACTGTGTCCAGTACATTCCATTCAGAAAAGATGCAAGGGAATCATAGTGACTATAATTCAAAGGAAATTCATCTTCCCAGAACTCCATCAAGCAGGAGAGCTAATCTTCACTTTATAGTCTGGGAATGCATAGAATTTTTTAATATGTAACTGGATGTGACTAGAACCTGGGTGCCTCAACTCCTCTCTAGCAAATGCCCTAGTATGTCCAACAACAAATGAGGTGAGTCTTAAATACATTCCTTACCCCAACTTAGGAAGTCAAAGGAGACATAGGCAGGATTTAGGAAAGTCTCACAGAGGGGGCTGAGCTGCCTGGCCCCCCAGGCTCCTACTTGCCACTGCTAGAACAGGGTGGGACTGCGGGGGCAGCAGCAGCATTCAGGCTGTTTGGTGGTGTCCAGCATTCAAACAGCTGTTCTCATCTCTTTCACAGGCAAAGGTAGAAGATAAAATAGACAAGGCATATTACAAGCTAAATCTGAGTTATGAGCCACCAGCTGGACTACTTTATCTGAAAAAGTCAGGGTTCTTGCTTTCTGTCCCAGAAGTTCCAGATGCAAAAACCTGAGCACACTCTGACATTGTAGAAATCTGATGTGTCTGGGATGTGTTCAACTTGCTATGCAAGCTCAGCACAGATGACACGCTTATCCATAGCTTGCCTGATGATTTTCAAACATGCTGAAACTACAATCACTGAGATATCTGCGATATAACACATCCCAGATATTCAGATACTGAATGCAAGAGTGAATCTGCCTGCTTGGGGGAAAACATCTGTGATTTCCTTCTTTCCAGAGAAGTAAGCAAAATGTTTAATTACCTACAAGACAAGATTTCTAGATGGAAGAGAAGGGATTTGTTCTGGGAGAGCATAGTAGCCCTCCACAAGTTAACATGCTCCTCTCTCCCCTCCATCTCTGGAAAAGATTCTTTGAAAATTCCTCAGCAATTCAGTTTCTCAATCTGCCTTTTGCTGCTAATAATCTCTACACTGTTGAACACTGTGGGGGACAACTTTGGTGGAAGAAATGCCATTGACAGAGTCCCCTTAAATAAAGCAGCAACTGAAGGTGATGCTGGTGATGGCAGGTGAAATTAATGTGTGTAAAAATCATAAAATTCTCTGTTTCTAGTTGCTGTCTTTTTTGCTGCCTGAGGAGCACCACGAACAGAATGGATGTGGAGATGAAATTGCCATTCTTGGCTCTCCAGGCAGTTTCATGATTGAAAATATCCAGTGGGCAAGGCAGGGTGCTGAGGGAAATGTGCACTGCTGCTGTTTTGACTGGATTTGCTTATGACAGGAGAGAAGCCAGGTGCAGGACAGCAGTTTCCAGCCCACCTCTTCCGCACTTTGCCACAAAAGTATATTCCATTTAGCTGAAAGAACACGCTCAGTGATTTGACTGCCTATCAAGAAGAAATTACTACAAACATTCTTCACAGGCAGGACAAGAAATTCCCCTGATTCATGTCTTTGCAGATGGTTGCTCTGTGCAAAGTACTACCTGTCCTGAATTCCTGGTTTGTCATTTTCCTTTTGTCTTCCACACAGAGTCTCACAACTTCTGAAAGCTCCAAGATGCAAGTGCACCATTCTACTAACGTGCAAAGCCCTGAGAACGCCTCTTCCCCAAACTATTAATAATGATCCAGAGAGGAAGAGTTCACGGGGAGAGGCAAGGAACAGGTGGCAGAGATAATATTAGCCTGGAAAAGAGCAGGGCTGCCACTGCCCATGTGTTGGGAGGCTGATGTCTCACATTTATTGTCGTGTGCTAGAATGCACTTGGAGCACAGAGAAATGTCACACAGATGTCATACACAACTTGCCAACACAAGTCCAAAAATCAGTTCATTGTACCAAATTCCCAATTCCAAAATCAAGAAAGAATTACAAACACTGCAACACTCCTTATTTCAACTGAGTTTCAACTCCTGAGTTTCAAAGTCATCAACTTTTAACTATTAGCTATTGTACAGATCATTTAAAGCACCTTTGAACAAACGTGAACATCTCTTTCTCAGTCATACTAGATCCTTAGTGAATTCAGGAAACCTCAACCCTGGCGTTTAGAATTAGGCCTCTGGTACACAACAGATCATCTGATACATTCAGTGGTTACTGTAGCAATGGCAGGCTCATGCCTCAGGTTCTTCAAGCCTAAAACTGCAGATACACAAACCAAACATACTAATTCCTTGGTTTTTTTAATGTCTTTGTCACCTGCAACCACAACTTCAACTCAGAACCTCTGAAAAAACCAATCATATTATTATGTCTCAAAGCATCCCTTCAAGTATTTAATTCTACTCACCATTTTATCCTAAAATGATGCTGTAAATGCAATGGTGTAGTAATTGCTTTATCCAATACATCTTTAAACATCAACCGTATATTTGTATAGCTGTCCAGAGCTAACAGGCAGCAAAACAAAAAAGCACCCTAGCACATACTGCTACAAAAGTATGAAAATGCAGAGGGATATAAAAATTTCTGATGAAGTCTAGTTTTCTTCCATTTTTGTTTTTAATTATATTCCCTTATTTGTGAAAAGTGTTTACTTATTTGCTTCTTAAAAGTCTTAGAAGCTTCCGTTTAACTAATGACTTGACTTGTAAACTTTGCTTAAGTGACAAGCTGTAATGTTGCCACCAATAAAACCTGATGTTAACTCCAGATGGGTTTCAACAATGCAAGGGTACCAAAAAAAGTATCAGTCAAAATATTAAACCAAGCCCAGAAATATTTCTGTCCTTATAAGTATAGATTTGCAGAGCCCCACAACATTGTGCACACACTGGAGTAAAGCTGTTTCAAATCCTATGCCACATCTCTTTAATCAAGCCAAATTCCAGTGAGCTCATACCCTCT
Organism: Peucedramus taeniatus; assembly: GCA_013400575.1. Lineage (NCBI taxonomy): Eukaryota > Metazoa > Chordata > Aves > Passeriformes > Fringillidae > Peucedramus > Peucedramus taeniatus. The sequence continues at coordinate 131,787 of WBNO01007606.1, read as the reverse complement.
GAACACCAGACACCTCACGTGGGAACAGAAAGAGCCCAACTTGATGACATGCCATCATCTATATCTTTCAAAACCCTGATAGAGGTTGGTCTGACATGATGCATAGGCCACATTTACACTTCTGATATTAAAAACCAAGTTATCACAATCCCCAAACTGAACCACAAAAGCAGAAAAGCATACTGTCAATTTTGATAAATAAAATCACAGTTGTGCCAGATCACAATTTCATGATTTCTCTCTCTTCAAGTCAAGGAGTTCAAAGTGCTTCATTCTCTCTAAGTAACATTTCCCTCTAGGCTCTTCCTTTTGGTCCTTAAAACTTCCAAAGCACAAAAGGCAATCAATACCTTTCAAAATACCTTGACAAAGGATAAGCTTCTCAGCAAGGTGCTGTTTTCTCTCCCAGTCAGAACAGAGCTTCCACCTTTTGTTTTGAGCACACCCAGGCAGGCTTTGTTGTATTTTGCCAGGAGCTAATCCCATGAAGGGCCCAGCTCAGTAACTCAAAGACTGCAGGTAATAAAATTATGTGTCCCCAAAAGTCATCAGCAACCAATACTCTAGGCACAGGCACTTGAGAAGAACACTCCCAGCCAACATTCTCCAACTCATTTCTGGAAAGGCTTGGCACAGCTGGGAAGTTGCATCTCAAGGCACTTAACTCTTTTCTTCTGAAAGCAGCAGTCAGGAGGCTTTCTAGTGCCACTTTGTATGAAGGGAATGAGATATAAAAGCTCATTTTTCATCATCTCACTCTGACTTGAGGTTGAATGATGTGGCAAACTCAAGGTGAAAGGCTCCAAATCCCATTACACATTCCCTCAGCTATCTACTGTACAACTGCTCTGAGCTACTATTATTTTAATTTCATAATTCTTATTATAATATTTATCACGAAAGCTATTTTGTTTGTACCTTGAAGCACAATGGCACAGTTTTTGCAAATTTCAGTTAAATCACAAAAAATCCAAATTGAGTGAGTAAGCTTTTGCCAGGCTGATTTCTGCCAATTTACCAGAAGTCATTTCAGCAATATATTACCAGCATAATCCAATTTCATTATATGTTTCTCTTATCTTTTGCTCTGCCAGCAGTAAGTATGCATCTGTAAATTATTAGTACCTGGATAAAACAAAATGCAGCTGCAGAGACAGGAGAAGAGATGGAAAAGTATTGCTTCTGGCTGAGGAGTTACACAACACTGAGAGAAGTCAATGAGTGAGAGCATGCAGAGAATAATTTCCTCTGAACTCTTTACTTATACATAGATAAAAACTCTAGAGGGTCCAAGTCACCATTAGCAAATCTGCAGACAGTAGTCAAGAACAACTCTACAGATGGACAAGGTGAAAGATACATCTTGCTGCAGGCTATAAAGTGTGCCTTGTGGGGTCAAGGAAAGATCTTGTAGGGTCAAGAAAAGTGACAGTTGTGGGTATATTAAGTTGCCTAGATGGGGAAAAAATTTTTGGGAGGCAGCAGTTTTTTAACAGCCAGTGTGGTCACTGTTATAAAGTGAGGAACTTCATAGCAAACAGGTACCCTAGAGAGGGCCCTTCTCTTACCCAGAATTTGACAAGGAAGAAGGCATTAGCTGGCCCCCTTTCAAAGAGCTCCTTCAGGCCCCCTTTCTTCTCAGGGAACTTGTCATAGATCTGCCGGATATCCACTGCCTCGAGGTAGGGGTCATTGTAGCTGGGGCTTGACTGCCCAATGTGCACAAACAGGTGTTTGTTATACTGCAAAAAGAGGAAAAACATGGAATTAGAAAATTGTTCAGTACCATTCATTACATACTGAACATCCATTGTCCTTCACAGAAGACTGCTGGAAGTCAATGAAGATTTGACAGCATTTTCTAAAAGAGCAGAAGAAATCAATAGAAATATCTCTGCTAATACCAGCTCATGCTGCTCTTTCCTTCCTATAAATACATTCATGCTTCTTCCTTCTCTGAAACACTGTTGTTGGGTTTTTTCTTCCTATATTCACTCCTAAATCATTGCCTTGTGCTGCTGCCATATAGTCTGAAATAACCTGAGACACAGAGTGTTACCTGTGACAGGTCACTCAGTCAAACATCGATGCTCCTGTCCCATGAAGAGCCTGAAATCCCACAGCAGATAAATCCCGGCAAATAATACAATCTTTTCTGACCTTTCCTATCTCAGCACATCACCAGAGCACACCTTAAGAATCAAAAGGTTTAGCGAGAGAGGCAAATCTTACTACTTCCTTTTCATAGGTGGCACCATGTAAACACATTAATGCAAATTCATCACAGTTGCCACCAATTTTAAGTTCTCAGCACACCAGAAAAACACATGGCTTTATGTGGCCCTAGCAACTTCTGATTTTGGCTTCTATTTTGGAGTCTATCTTACAAGGCTGGACAGGACAGCCAGAATAGCCTGGCAGGGGCTTATGACCTCAGTGCCTTGGGCTCTGGTGTATTAATGCCCATGACCCTGGACAGGGAAGCCAGAAGCACAGTGCACAGACCTGGTTCTATAACTACTTATCCTCTAAGATAAGAAGAGGATATCTGGTGTTTCCCAAAGATGCCTTTCTATTCCCTGAAGAGCAACGAAGCAAGTATTTCCATACACACAGAGTAGTATCACACATCCATGATGAACAGGAGCTGTCCAAAGATGCAAAATTAATGACTGGTGGAAGCAAGGTGTGTTTCTTACTGTGTCTTGGTCTTGTTGTTGTTCCAAGAATGCAGAGAACTCTAACATCCAAAGTTTGGAGCTAGCAACCCTTCGTCCTTGCCAAGCTGATGCTGACGGGGAAGGTGAGAGGCCAGTAGGAGATTCAAACCCTAAGCACACAGGATTTGTATAACAATAATTTAGAAAAGAATGGCAGTAGCTTTCCAGTAGAGCACCTACTGTCAAAGCTGACTCATAATTTTTTTATGGCTTCATTCATCATGCAAAAATATCATTCACAAGGTCCTCAGTCTACCTGTGCTACAAATGGCTTGTCAGTCACCCTCTGCTAAGACAACACTGCCAGGGGTCATGATGTAAAAGACAAACTACCTGGGTTTGACACCAGAGAAAACATGTTCAGCAATTTTAAGAGGACTTAGAGCCCTAAAGGAGCAGTGAAATAAACTGTTTAGTATCAGAATGAAGTGCCATCAATAATCTCTAAAAATGGGAAGCTGAGAAGAAAAAGACATTTGTTAATGAGAAATTAGGAACACAATCATGTTATGACAGAGAACAGTGTTCTAGAGCATGAAGCATGGTGGAAGACCAGTAGATATGTAAACTTTTATCTTCTGCTGAGCCAGGAGGAAAGAAACCCCAACACAACCAATATAAAACAGGAAGAAAACAAAATTTACAAGCTTCAGCTCTCTCAGTAAAGAATGAGAACAGGTAATAAGAGGAAATCATATAAAAATTGGTTTTGGCTCATTGAAATGTTTTAATAGGTTTTGGCTTTTTTAAAATTAACTTTCAAGATTTTTGGCTGTTTTTGAAGTTGGAATACAATTTCAAAGGAAGTACACTTCCTTACCTACCTGGTATTGGAAGCGGAGGCTGTACAGCATAAGGTTGTTGAGAAAAAGGTTTCACGCTACAGAAGTACACAAAGAGAGATGGTTAATAAAAGGCCAACCAAACAAAAAAAATATTCTTCCCTGACTGTTTGCACAGATTAGATCAAGTATATGTCCTCAGGGAGAAAGTGGCATAAGCGTCTTTTGGAAATTATCTTTCTGTGTGGGCAAGAGAAGGGTCATGGGCAAAGACTCAGAAAGCAGTAAGGGACCGGGACTGGACAGATTAAAACTTCCCTGCAAGTGTTCAGCAGGCCTTCCCTCCAGATTTGTTTTTCTGAGATCCCTCTCAGCCTCTTAAAACACTGGTGCCCATTTATTTATCCTTTCCTTTCAACTACAAGTAGCTTTATATCTATGCACGTGGATATAGGTCTGGGCTGGATGCCTCTCAGACTTTTAGGCCCAAATTCAGAGACATTAAACACCCACAAGTAAACACAGCTTTCGGGAGAGTTCAGCTTCATGTTAACACTACTGTAAAAAAAAATAAAGGCCTTAGCATTTCACAGATCTTGTAATAGCTAATGGTGTTCCTCAGGCAGCAGAGAAAGAGCAGAAGCACCTGCTTTGGATGTTCACGTGAAGGAATACTTACTCCTGGGAAGATCCAGCTTGGCCTGGCAATGGTCCTTGCCAAAACTGCAAGAGAACAACACATAGGCAAAAGTCATCACTCTTAGGATAGAAATGAAAGGAAGGCTTGCTCTTTTCTGAGGAAACAAACTGCAAGCTCACAGACCTTTAAATATGTGAATGAGTTCTCTCTTCTTTCTACATTCCTGGTTTCATTCTTGTGGAGATGCTGACTAGTCTTTTTTTTTCATTCTACATACTGCTACTACTGATATGCAAAAAACTGACCTAAAAGTGATCTTTAATGTTAAAAATTGTGCATGCATCTTGTGCCTCTCTCCCCAAAGCTTTTGTGATGCTCTCTTGGAAGGACCATTTTCCCCAGGAAAGTTCCACAGGAATTATTTTGGAAGAAATCAATGCTCAGCAAATGCTCACTACGCCCAACTCAGAGGATGCTGACAGACCTTCTCTTTTAAGGATTTTATGTAAGGCCCATCTGATCATAAGTGAAAGTTTGGGGAACTTGAAAAGCAGTCAGGATGGCCCAAACAGATTCCAAAAATATGCTGGACTAAGGAAGTAATATGAAAATCCAAAGAAACTGATTGTTCTCTTCCTTGTATCATTAAAAAAATTTACACAGTAAAACTCTATTGTTTTATACCAGCGTGAGCAAAGAACTGGACAAAACTGTTAAAGCCACATGACAGATTCATTCTACAGAGATAATTCCTTTTGGCCCATTAGGTCTCAGGTCTCAGGATTTTCCTGAGCAGGTCCCAACATCCTTTCAAATAGTTGAGTGTCTTCTTAAAACTCCACCAAGACACTGATCCACTCACCCCAGAAACAGCAGGGTAGGCTGGTCGTGGGAGACCAGGCAAGACCATTTTACTATGGAAGGCAGTTGCAGAGATAATCTGGGCAGATGACATTGTAGCCATACTCTGCATGGCTTTATCTTTAGCTGCCTGATCCTATGAGCAAGAATAGAAACAGAAAAAACAGGATTATTATAATGATTAACTAGTTGCCAGCTCTAATGGTCTATAACCAGAATTCTCATCAGCTTCTCTGTCAGGAACAAGCATCTCTGAAATCCTGGGCAGCAAATTCACCAATAACTGTCCTAAGAACTCTTTAAATATGTAAGCCTGTGACTCATTACTATAGCTTCAGATGTGAATAACCATGCTTTCTGAAATGTTGCTTTAAAGACTGCTAAGCATTTATCCTTTTTGTCTGAGGCCTTTCAACCACACAGCTGAAAAGTTCTGTTGTGGAAAGTACACCACTAGCTGACTCTTGTGTTTTAATAATTGGTAAGAATATTCAATGGGAAAGATTCTTGATTACAAAAAAAAAAACCCTCTGAGGAAAAGGTCACAAAAAGAGATCATCATCATCATCACTGCAGAAACTACTACCTCAATTTGGGACTGCATTAGTCTCAGGTAGAATTTATCATTTTATCTCCATCTTCAGGGAAAATGGAAATCTTCATAATCTCCAGGGCACATATGCAGGGATGTCCCTTTTTGTATTTTAACAGGACTGTAGATTTACACACATTCTTACAGGTAATGACAGTGCCACATTAAGTGGGTCTGAGGTATGTATAAAACAAATAGCATTCTTCATTTCTTCTTTCAAGGAATAAATAGGCAAACAGAAGCACTCCCCCATATTCTGCCTTTCCTCCTACATCCCCTACAATTAATCTTCATCCTTCAAACATTCCACATTTATCTGTGTCATTATAATTACCATGGAAAACTCAGATTAATTTATAGCTTGAAGAAACTGCTGAAAGAGGTACAACAGCCCTTGCTGTCTTCTTCAGGAATTCTCACTTCCCACTTGCATTCACTGAACTGCAGTAAGTTCTCACCCTTGGGCCTCCATTCTTTCTAACCATTTCAACTTATCTAAGGTTTTCTAAAGTTCAAAACACAAATATCCTAATATGTGTAACAAAAAAAAAAAAAAACAAACCAAACCAAAACAAAAAAGTGGAGGAGGCATTCTTAAAAATCTCAATAATAAATGTTAATGTTCAAGTGGAATGATCAGTAGAAATGGGCAAAACTGACACCTCTTCTTTTTTAGAGCATCTGAGACTTCTGTTAGCATCATTCAAGTGAACGGAAGGGAAACATTTTACATGCTGAGAAAATTTTAATATTTTCCAAAGCTACAGGAAACATTTTCAGAATCCAGTTTAAATTATGCCTTAGGGAATAATTGAAGGATTACCTACATTTTTTTATCAGAAATTATTATTTTGGGTTTTTTTCTTAATATATATAAGGACTATTTCCCATGTGCCACTGCAGAAAAGGTTTATTTTTCCTTACCTTATTTTCACACTGGAAAAACTGTATTTGTCTACCTGAGTTTACAGGGAAGATGCATTTACTTGTGGAGGTATTTTAAGTTAAAAGAAAATGTAAAATAATTAGGGAAGGAAAGTATATTATCTATTAACCTTTGCTGTGCTTTTGTTTTGTTTAAATGCTTGACAGACTGCTGGAAAGAGCATAGTTTTAGAAAAGACATCTTTCTGTTTCAGCTAACAGTTCTGTACTCATTTTAAGTGTTTTCCAGTATAAAAAGAAAAAAGAAGGGAAAAAATGGAAAAAAAGAGCAATAAAAACTTTGATCAAACATTTGCAATGTTTGCATTTTCTTTTATTATTCTTAAAACACATAATAATGATGATGGTGATTATGATGATGATAACACCACCATTTCACCACGATTTCCCACTTTTTTCCTTAGTGCAGATGATATCTATTAGCCAGCCAGGGCACAGAAAATTGACTTTTGGGAACAGACTTTTCTTCAAGTTTTACCCTATTTCCCTGCTGTATCTTTTACAGACACAGTGGACATTTAAAAAAGACACTCCAGTTTGTGTGGAGGTGGAAATATTGCAGTCACTACTCTGAAAAAAGTCACCATGTAGCTGCTCTGTTCGCTAGGATATAAACACAAAAACATCCACTTGCCATGGAAAATGAACAGTGATAGGAGAGCACACAGCTGTCAGCCGGACCTTGGAGGAAGGGCAGCAGTTTCTGTGATTTCATTTCCTTGCTCTATGGAAATGGCCAGTGAAAGCAAAGAAGTAAATGAGTTGAATCAGTGTCCCCGACCTGCCACTGCAGGGAGAAAGGAACAGCCTGGTCCTGGGGCAGGGTTCTCTGCAGGCAGCTGGGCAGAGCTCACAGCATGGCCTGGGTGGTGTAAAAGGACAGCAGCCAATGGCTCCATGGAGAGAGACACCTTCGTTCCCTAAGAACAAAACCGGCCAGCTCCTGTGACCTAAGTGGAAACAGGCTCAGCTGACTGGCTTTTCAATCATGCCCAACCCCAGAGCTGTGACACACAAGGAACAGAATCAAGGTTACAGATGTTAGCAGAAGTGAGGCTTTTAACACCCTGGGCAGTTGTTGTTTCCTGCTCACTCTAACTTGCCTCTCCAGCAGGCCTCCACCTGATCTGACCACTTAACAGCACCACAGGCTTCAAGCTGAGGCAGCCCTACCTGGGTGCAGTGAACTAGATAGTTGTAATTTGTGCCTCCTTCTCTTTATCAGAGCAGCTGGAAACACAACAGACTAATAAAAGACACAGCACAGCTTTCTAAAATGGGGCTGGGATGTGAGGGGTGCTGTCATGGCTTAGAGGCAATCACTGTTTGCAACAGAGCTGCATGCATGTCAGAACTGGGCAGCTGAGTGCCAACAGTTCACACACAGGACAGTCCATTTGTCCAGGTGCCCAGCAAGGAGCTGCCCAGGTGAAGAAGGTACATGCTAACAGCCATCCCTCGGCAGTCAGGGATGGGCTGTCACGGTTATTGTCACCTGAAGCATGGAAGACCAGGAAAGCAATCTCTCTTCCTTCCAGATTACTTATGGCCATACCAAACAGAAAGGTCAGCATTCACCTTCCTTCTCTGGCTGTCTCAGTGAAACATAACAAGGCTCAGACCTCACATCCTGCTCAGCAAGCCCCTTCTGGATAGCTCACATTTTAACAGGGGACAGACACCCTCTTCTGCAATTGTCACATACAAACTTGACCTTCTCAACGTTTCTGGCAATTCAGTCTGAGCACATAAACCATTTCCCCACATCAAATCCAAGTGGAAATAAATGTCAAGAGGTTCATTAGGGTGATCTTGGAGCTTTTCCTATGGAAAGGAAAACACAGCTTTTCTCAAGCAAGTATTCAATCATTTTCTTTTTCTTGTTAGCTCCAGCCTCTTCAAATCAGGTCTGAATTAATCAAGGAGCAAAGTCTATTCAGTTGGCACCATTTTACCTGAGAAGATGCCAGCTGGCTTTATTGCTTCCTCTGAGTGGACAACTCCTCATCACCACCACCAGCAGAAGTGGAGCTGGTGCTCTAATAACTGTAAGGCCACCTTTTCCCAAGGCCATCACAACACCAGCAACTGCTTACTGGTCAGCATCTGTAACCATAAAAAAATCCTTCCTACTCAGGTAAACACTCTCTGCACACTAAGTCTAAGGGTCTTCAAGATTTGAATGACAACAGCATAAACTGGAGGTAGAAATAAGACACATGAAATTTAAAAAGTTGTTGTTTCTTTATTATTCAAATAGAATTGCTCCAGACGTCACAGAGCATCAACAATAACGAATGTTTGCACAACATTTCCTGGGAAGAACCTTTTCCTCTCCAGCTTACTACGGCTCAGTGACTAATCTCAGCCTTTTTTAAGGCTATTCAAAGAGGGAATAGCTGACTTGGGGGGGCTTGCTAAGGGATATGTGATATGCTAAGGGATATCCATCATACCTTGAGCTTGGCTTGGATCTCTCTAGCTTTCCGCCTTGCCAGGACCTGGATGTGACTAGATACCTGCATTGAAAGAGAAAATTCCATATTCATTCCAGAGGAATACTTGGTAGCCTCTTGTAGAATTAGGCAGTTATTTAGGGCTCGGGGTAGGAGGGATTGGGGGTAACAATGAGCTGCTTTTCTGAACATAACTCCAGTGTCATGAAATAGGGCGGAGGGCCGGTAAAGATGGGCCACCTAAGGCAGGTCTAGGCTACTCAGTGCTTTGTCCAGCATAGCCTTGATATTCATTCCCAAACTACAAAGATTCCTTTTTCATCTCGTGCGCCAGATATTTTCAAAATCATCATTGCTGACTTGTCTGCTTGAACAATGAATCTCCATGCAGAGAACCAGTGGTGCTCCCTGAAACACTCATTAGTAGGCCAAGCAAATAAAATCACACTATTTAACAGTACAAAAATTTGTCACTATATGATTGGCAGACATGAGCATTATAAACCTCCTCTAAAATGCCTGAGCTGACTCTTCCTGCCACTCTTATTAACCAGCTCAGCACAACAACCTCCTTCCAGCAAAGTCAGAAACTACCAACAAGTGAACAGCAAGAAATTTGTTCTCATTAGCCTTCATAATCTCTAGAGGTCCAAAGAAACTAATCCTTACAAGGAAAACTGTACACTTACCTGTTTCCTTGTGCGTGTTTTCCCTGTTCTCAGCTTAATATAACGGGCAATCAACTCATTCCGGCCTGGAACAGAGAAATAATGCAAATACAAGTTTAGAAAGCAATGACCCCAGTGATAAAGATAATTCCATTGTGTGTCTACAGAGATCAGCAGCAGGATGACTCTGTCACACTCTTTTTTTCTTAGAAAGGAACTTATTAGTGCATAAGGTAGAAGTCTGAGTTTTAGGAGCAGTCTCCTATAACATCCCCATACACAAACTGACAAAGTTTGGGTTAGATAATTGGACAAGGGGCTTGGTGAAAATTGGCTGGAATGGATGGATGGGGTCCCAGCCGACAATGAGCTGACAGTGATGCAGCAATGCACCCTTATGGCAAATCCCATTGCCAACAGGTCAAGGGAAGTGATCCTTCAGCTCCACTCAGCACAGCTGAGGCAACATGTGGGGTACTGAGTCCAGTTCTGGCCTCCTCAGCATGAGAAAGGTGTGAACACACTGGAGCAAGTCCAGCAAGAAATCAGCAAAAATTATTAAGAGACTGGAGCATCCTATGTCCTATGAAGAGAGGCTGAGAGAACTGGGTCTGTTCAGCCTGGAGAGGACTTAGGGGCAGTTTTTAATCAATAAAATAAATACCTGATGGGAGGAAATGAAGGGAAAAAAGGGAGACACACTCCTCTCAATAGTGCTCAGTGATAGAACAAAAAATCTTACACAAATTAAAACATATTAAATTCTGTCTAAAAACAATTTTAAAAAAAGGAAAAACCCAACGTTTTTTACTCTAAGGGTGGTTAAACATTGGCACAGGCTGCCCAGAGAGGCTGTAGTTTCCATTCTTGGAGGATAGTCACAATCTACTGGACACTGTCTGAGCAGCAGGGCCAGATTAGGCAATCTGAAGAGATCCCTTCCAACCAAAAGGAGCCTGTCATTCTGTGTAACTAAGTCCAAGAATATAAACAACAATGGGGAAGCACATGGAAACAGCTACACAGAATTTATCAGTGTGATATGATACTGTGAATTACAAGTGCTTTCAGGCTCCTGCAGGCAGCTTTATTACACTGGCTCCCAATGTATCACATCTAAGCAGTCACACAGATTTTACTGTCTTTTGGAGGTGGAGGAATTAGGAGCAGAAACAGAAAGGCAGCAGTTACACGTCGAACTCAAGGCTGGTTCAAAGCAGAAAACATAACAGAGAAAGAGCAGGCTCTGCAGAATAATCCATTTGTGGTGACCACAGTAGTATCAAGATAGTACTGCAGTAAAAAGTTGGGAGTAGGAGCTGCAAGGCTGTAAGATATCTTGATATGGCTTTCACGTGTTTGCAGAATGAAGCAGGAATGAACTGGGAAACAAAGGCACAGCTCTTGAAAAGTTTATTTATAACAAAATTTGTGGGCAAAGAACTTGTATATTAGGACATCACAGGCATCAAAAGGCAAGCAGTGAAATCAGTATTAAACTATCAGTATTAACTATTCCAGGAGTTAAATACTTAATGAAAAAGCAGTAACTTGTTTTTATTTTAAACTCTTATTTCACTCAACCCTGAAATAAAGTGTATGTGAGGAAAGACTGCTGAAATTGACCACTCAACCCTTTAGAGAAGGAGTGGAAAGGCCCTTAATTCCATCTGTTTCTGAAACAGAACAATTCAAATGTCCATGACTGCAGTTAGGCCGTGTTCATGAAACACAACCAATGCACACATAGGAATGCCAAAGTGTTTTACATATACAGATCTAAATCTTTCCCTAATGGTGTCATTGTAGCAGCTCCCCTGATTCCCCTGGGAGAAGATACATGTCTGTAGCTGAGATATCAGCTCCAGCTCCTGAAAACAGAAATTAGGAACTGCGTCTGTGCCAGAAACACAATGCCCTGCCATGTAAGCACTGACCTCTTCAGTTCCCACAGTTTCTGCTTGAGCACAGTGACATGCCCAGGAGAGTTTGGTGGGAGCAGATGCTGCTCTGCCACCTCCCACTTGGCTACTCTTCCAACCCACATAAACCATTTTCACAAAGCTGAGACCAATTATAGCGACACATATCCACACCACCTTCCTCTAGTGCCAACAGTAACATTTATGGCTTCTCAAAGCTTCCATCTTTGGATGGACATGGACATGGATCCAATCTGAAAGGTAAGAGACAACTGAAGTGATTCTTCTCAGACAGATGCCAACATATAAGAAATTTCAAAAGGACTGTTTGACACACATCAGAAATGGGAAATATGCTGAACAAAACAAGGCACTCAAACCCTGTTATCTATAGAGAAGGAAGGGAAATTTTTGTTTCAACAAGAGGACTCTTTGAGAGGCAAGGCGAATGAGTTAATGGAAAAGAGAGGAAAAACTAGCCTTGAGAAGACGTGGATGCGGAGAATTTCAGGCAAACTTCTAAAGGGCATGTATCAGGCTATACAGAAAATCTGAACACATGGGAACTCTCCAGACACTGGCTCAATTATGGGTCATCCTTGCAAAACTAATTTCAATGGATTCTCAACCAAATACAGTAAATTTTATGGAGCAAATTCATATGTAAAGTGTGTCAAATTAAGTAAAGAAATTACAGAAGCTGAGCAGTCTGACAGAACATTATTCTGCTTTAGCAGTAAGGGGCTGTAGGGGTAATTTGTATGAGAGGATGCCATGAACAGCTCTGTGCCAGTCACAGTCAATTCCAGCCACCACCAAACTGGATGAAAATAACAATCAATCCATCAAATCCTCAACCAGAGGCACACAAGCTACCTTTGCTCGAATGTATTTTGGAAAGGGCAAGTGCCAGTAAGGACAGGAGACACATGAGGAGACACAAGAGGAACCACAAAAAGAGATATGAAAATGCACAGGAGAAATACAAGATATGTAAAAAGATGAATACTGAGAAAAGGACACACGTGGTAGGGGACATTCCTGGGGATGTGGCTGGAAAAGTCATCTTGGAAAAAGTTGCTACATGACAGAAGAACACTTTGAGGCAACTGCAGCACCCACACCAGAGCAGAGACAACCCTGAAAGGACTGCAGCCCATTGAAAACCCATGCAGAGATGAGAAGCAACTAGAAACAAGGAGCACCAGAGGGGAAACAAAACAAAACCAAACCACAAAAAAGCAGGAACTGTCAGAAAGATACCTTTACACAGTGATGCCAATCTCCTTCGTCACTCAGCATCTCATCAAAGGAATTAAGAGGGACTGAGTGTTAGAGAGAACAAAAGAAGGGAAACAGAGTAGGAAGCAGGGAGGAGAGACAATAAACTGTAGTCAGGCCTGGGAAACTGGGAGGTATTTCCATAAGTGTGCATTTGTTTGTCTTTGACAACAGCAGCAGCAAAAATTGCAAAGTTCTCTCAGGTCATGTACTTCACCAAAAAAGACTGGTGGGAGGGGAAATTGTTGTAGAAATTGCAGATATAAGATGCCTGTACAGAAATTCTCTAGAAAGAAACTCTACACAGAGAGCATTTAATTGTGGATTGTCAAAATTTCCAGTTTTAGAATTCACTTCCCACTTGCTAATATCTGTCATGCAGTCTTTGTATTCCAGACGTATGTCCTCACAGTCAGGTTAAAACAGAAAACTGGCAGGTTATACTAAGATAATGAAGATACTGGTAGCACAAAAAAATGAAAAAAAAAAAGAGAAAAGAAAAAGAAAGAAGAAAAGGAAAAGGGAAAGGAAAAGGGAAAGGAAAAGGAAAGAAAAAGAGAGAAAAGAGAAAAGAGAAAAGAGAAAAGAGAAAAGAGAAAAGAGAAAAGAGAAAAGAGAAAAGAGAAAAGAGAAAAGAGAAAAGAGAAAAGAGAAAAGAGAAAAGAGAAAAGAGAAAAGAGAAAAGAGAAAAGAGAAAAGAGAAAAGAGAAAAGAGAAAAGAGAAAAGAGAAAAGAGAAAAGAGAAAAGAGAAAAGAGAAAAGAGAAAAGAGAAAAGAGAAAAGAGAAAAGAGAAAAGAGAAAAGAGAAAAGAGAAAAGAGAAAAGAGAAAAGAGAAAAGAGAAAAGAGAAAAGAGAAAAGAGAAAAGAGAAAAGAGAAAAGAGAAAAGAGAAAAGAGAAAAGAGAAAAGAGAAAAGAGAAAAGAGAAAAGAGAAAAGAGAAAAGAGAAAAGAGAAAAGAGAAAAGAGAAAAGAGAAAAGAGAAAAGAGAAAAGAGAAAAGAGAAAAGAGAAAAGAGAAAAGAGAAAAGAGAAAAGAGAAAAGAGAAAAGAGAAAAGAGAAAAGAGAAAAGAGAAAAGAGAAAAGAGAAAAGAGAAAAGAGAAAAGAGAAAAGAGAAAAGAGAAAAAAGAGAAAAGAAGCCCAAACAAAAAGCTACCAACAAACAGATCACTCTACAAAGACATTCATCACAGGGGTTACTAAATATAGAATTATGTAAATTGCCAAGCCCAGTAAACTGCAGCAAGGCAGTATTAAATTACCATGAATCAAAACTACAAGAGAAGCAAGTCCTAAATGTCTTCTGTGTTTCTTATCAGTAGTTAGATGTAAGCAGGTATTATGTGGCTGGAAGTCTGAAGGCTCCCAGGCTCTGGAAGGCAGCTTCTTTGTTCCTGGCTGCAGGGTCAGCAAAGACCAGCACTCCTCACTTGGCTGGAACAGGCAGAGCTGTCATAAACCATCAGGTAGTTAATTTTTTAGAGCCATGTAAAGTGTCCCTCAGTAATCTGATCATATGTTGTGTTCTTAGAATAACTCCCGCTGAGGTCTGCCATGGTCACCAGAACCTGCCAACAGTTGTGACTCCTCTGTCGAAACTGCGCATTGGGTTTCAAAGAGCTCCAGCCAACATTCCAACTGTGGCACAGCACCTCTGTACTCTATGGAGCCTTCCCCTGGGAAGCATGGCACGAAAGAAAAGCAGTCAAGTATTCTTTATCTCTTATGTTTTTTACCTCTTGTTCTCAACAGATAAATTTCCAAGGACAGCAATTTGGCTCCTGTTCTGTCTTACACTAAATGGCAAAATTTGGCATTCAATAGTTATGCAGGAAGGAATTGCTAAGAGAAGTGAATAAGGAGGCTTTTGGATTCTCCATTCTATACCTGTACACCTTTGAATATAACTGCAGAGCAGTGTCTTCCTGTATGGAGGGATAATCAAAGGGAATTCCCAACACCATAGAAAGCATAGAAAGCAATCCTACCTCAAAGCTTCATGCTTTCTGTTAGTAAAGGTATATTAATTTTTCTGCCTCTCGTAAGCAGTATCTCTTTAAGACTTGCACTTCCTCACACACCTAATGCCAAAGTGAGATCAAAGAATTCAGCAGTCAAAATCCTTTCAGTGGGAAATGGCATGGAAGTGTCTGTTTCTTGGCAGATTCAGTATCTTTCTGTACCCAAAGCAAACATTTACAAATACCTAGAAGTAGTTCTATAAGAGAAGCAACTATCCAGCTGTATCCAGCAAAAGGTTTATAAAAGTGAGGTCAAAAAAGCCATCTCAACCCTTATTTCAATCTCTTTGTGTCAGTTACTGATATCTCCTGGGACATGACTATCTCCTTGAACGTATTTAACTAACTGTTAGTTACAATCAGCATAATCATAATGAACTGTGTGAATCAGACAAATAAATCTAGACAAAAGAGGGAAGGTAAGGACACCTCATCTGTACACCAAATGTCAGTGTTTCTCTGTGCATACAAAGCAAAAGATGTTGCGGTGAGATTTCATGGTTCTTTAGAAATCTGGTTCCTCCCCTGAAGATTCTCCCCAGATGTGTCAATCACCTTTCCTTTCCCCACCCTGACCCCTGCTGAGCATCAACCGAGTGACTGGCACATTCAAAAGATACCCCCTACCCCTTGGAGGGCATTGGGTCACCTAGGTGTCCTTCGTTCTTTAAGACCTTCCCCCCCACACCTGGTTGGTGGCTCCCTGTCCCTTCCCCTGTCCCTTCCCTCAGGTAAAAGGAGCCAGCAACCACGCGGCTGGAGACTGAGTTGAGATTCGGTTGGGTTTCTGTTACATTTCTGTTACAGTTCTGTTAGGGCGTTGCTGAATTCAGAGGCCTGTGGGCCAGAATAAAGCTCTGGATTATAAACTCTTCATCAGAACCCACTCCTTTCCTTCACCATCCCCTTAAAGCTTCTCCGTCAAGGGAAACTAGAGGAGAACCGGAGCCCAGGCATGTCTGGACTTGTCTCCACGTGCCCAGCAGCAGCCAGCTCGCCAAAAGTGTCTCTGGGGTGAAACACCACAGCAGCCGCTATTTGGTCCGGCAGCAAGGGCCAGCAAGCCAAGGCACGTCATCTACGCATATTGGTAACACCAATAAAAACTAACTGCAAACCAAGTCTTACCAGAAGGATACTTTTTAGACAAACACAGTGTGTGGTTGCATGACCATACAGGACTAACTGGCACTGGAGTCTGCAGACCATAGCTCCCTGCACAGCCTTACATCCCTCATTCCACTGCTTCCTCCTCCCAACTACACTAACTGTCTTCCTGGACATCAGCTGGTCCAGAAATGGGGCTACATGTGTCAGAAACCACATTTTTGTCTTTTTGATGATTATCAAGATGCACAGGCATCCAACTTACACTAATATAATCTTAAAGTTTTAATGCTGCTTTTATTAAGACTTTCTTTTCATCACAAACCATGCTTTCTCACCAACACCTTGGTGAGAAGATTTTGTTTTGTTCCTCTATTCAGGAGGCAATAATAGAACTTAATACACCACTATGACCATCATACAGTGATCATTCCCCATGACCATGGAAAACCATATTGCATTTTATGGCACTGACCCATCCTATGAAGACATCTTTGACTCCACTAGAGCAAAACTTCAGTGCTCAATAGTCAGGTTCGAGCTTCCATAGCAGAGTTACACACACTGATGAATTTTATATTCCACTGGGAGAAGAAAATTTCCTCACTCTGATCATTTATTCCCTGCTTGAATATTCTCAGGATGAACCTTCCACTCAAAGATTCTCTGAGCTCATGCAGTCCCTACAGTAAGGGGATTTTGACATAAAGAATCAAAGAAGGATAGGCCAGTACGTCTGAAAAAATATCAAAACAGTCAAAGCCTGAAAACACAACATTGAAGTGGTTAACACCATCACAGTCAGCTCTTCCTCAAAATACCAGTTTTCATCATTAGACTGTGCAAGTTCTGAGCTCCTCCCTCTTCTGAAATGACAAATTCAAAGCTTTATTTGCTGGGCAGAATGCACCAGTCAAGCCCCTCACTGGCAGTCAGGTGATTCATCTGTCTGAGGTCATAAAACTCAGTTGTCTCATTTACTAACTGGTCTAAACACTGAAACCCTCTTGTTATAGATGGATTATAAGATGATTGGCTCTCGCAACTAAGCGATGAGTCTGGTATGAATATTAAGAAAAGCTTTATTGATGTATAGTTATGTTATTATAGTTTAAATGTCCTTTGTTCTCCCCATGGTTTCCTTTCCCCCCCTCTGTATTGTTACCATCAGACAGCCTGGATTGTCTAGGTGCACTTGTGTCCCTTCCATGGCCAGCTGGGAATGAAGGGGCTTGTTGCTGAGGGGACACGGCGTGACAAACCTGACCTCCAATCAAGTTGCAGGAGAGCGATCTCCACCGATAAGCGGCAGAGAAGAGCTGACTGATGGAATTTGGGAGGGGCCAGGATTGGCGGATGCAACCCCCAGGGGTATAAAAAGACTGAACATCCATCTTGAAATCGAACCGGCCATGTGGTATACAGCAGGCAGTTCCTAGCGCTGTAACTTTTTCCTTATATAGTCCTTTTATTTTATTTTTTGTCAAGGTTTAATAAACCTTTTAAATTTTCAAAGTGAGCAGTTGTTTCTCACACTCTCTTGTGTAAAAGGTCTTTTGCTGGTAAGGTGTTTACTCCTCTCCTTTGCCACTGCACAGACTAAATTCACAGCCAGAAACACAAACAATGCTACCACCATTTAGAAGCTGCTATTTCTTGATGGTCAGTGTAAGATGCTTCACACAAGGTATATGGCTGAGGGATAATAATTACAGGCCCTGCAGTTTTGGGGAAGCCTCTTATTGGTTCCAAACAAGTACTGGAGATAAATGAAAAGCCAGTCACCGTGGGTGTAGTTAAAACAAAGGAAGATGTTTCCCTCTCCTCAGCTGGTCATTCCTCCTCCTGCAACATTCCATTAACTCCTGTGTGCAGCTGTACCAACTAAATTGATGGGAAAAGGGGAGGAAAGACTGACATGCACCACTCTAATTACCAATAATTTAAAAAATAAAACTCACCATCCCCATATGGATTTTGTTGTTGGTTTTGTGTTGTTTTCCTCCCCCATGAGCTTTTATTTCATTGGATTGGTGAACTAGTTCATTTTGTGGTCAAAATAACCACGGCAGTGGCACAGCAAAGAGAACAGAGGAAGAATAGGTGCAGAACTTCTTAAACCAGTTTTGCCACTAGAGAAACTGTAGCGTGGAACTGTACTTCACCTAACCCTGACACACAAACAGACTGGTAAGAAAATGGGCAAGGCACTTCCTGTGCTTGCATCATTTGTCTAAAGGCTAAACAGCGTTAAACTGTCTTCTAATTACTGCCCCAAGGGCATGTGGATTTATTCCTTGTAAAGGTGAGCATTTTCTAAGGTACAACAATGTATGCAGGCAGAAGTCCCTCCCCATCAGCCTAATGGGAAGCTCCAGGCTATGCAGCTCTTCACCACACCTCAGTCTTTAATAGTGCATTTCAGTGCATAAATTGAATGTCCTCAATAGCTGTGTTTTCCCACATTATCGCCTCAGGCCACAGAAATGTAAGTTAATCTATCCACTAAGTACTCTTCGATATACAAGTTGAGGGCTGCAAAAGGAGGGGAGCTGGGACTTGTTCTGGTACTTCCCAGGGTTAAGACTGATAAGAATCCTACAGAAAATGTTTAGATTCGGTTTGGCTGGGAAATCCCACAATTACACCAAATCAGCTGCATACAGTAACGAGTCCTTCATATGCCAGGGAGTGTTTAGAGAAACTTGACTATTGAGGGTAGCACTGAAACCAATGTTTAACTGTATCAGCGTTTTCCAGTTACTATCAGTCCAAGTTCTGCATTACAGACCCGAACATCTGCTGAGTTCTTCCTTAGATCAATATATGTCTGTCCATTTCAGTATCTTCTAATAACTGTGGGGCATCTGAAAACAATTCTCAGTGATGTTGTTTTAAGAGCAAAAACTCAAGCTTTTCTACCAATTTTGGGGTCAGCTGCCCCTGTTAACAACAACAGTAGAGAGTTTCTGGCAGATTTCTGCCCCAAGTGCTCATCTTGTACACGTTCCCAGATGACAGGCTGACCAAGCACTCAAAGCTTCAGCTACAACAGAAATTAGACCTAAAAGGGGTCTGTCTGTAACTGCACTTGCTGCATGACCAGCACAGACCATGCAGTTCTCAGGGCAGCTGTTCTGGTCGGGCTCAGTCCTGTGAGGAGTCATGACTGCTTCACTTAGCACCTAAGACTTACACCACCACCTAGTCCCAGCCAAATGACTGAGAGTTACACAGCAGCCTCAAGGAGAGCAAAAGAACACAGACTGTTCTTGCATTATATGAATAAATGAATACTGATTTTTTTAAGTGGAATGGCCACCACCACTCAACTTCAGTTCATGGCATCATGATTTACAGTGCAGCCATTGCTTGTGATCACTTCAAGCCACCAAGTTATAGAATCAGCATAAACAAATGCCTGGACACTCCTGAAAAACGTGGTAGCATTTCCCCTTCCCTCCCTCACCAGACTGTTCCACGGGTCAGCTCAACTCTAAACTGGCAGAAATCTGTCCAGCTCATTTTGCGAACAGATAGTTTGCTATCTGTTCAGCAATCTAACATGTATCCACAAGGAGTCTGCTAGAAACTGAAGCTTGCCTAAAGAACAGCAGCACAAAACTGGAAGCAGAGCAGGTGAGCAAGGAAACAAGAGTGGCAACTCCCTCTTTTCCTCTACTGTGAACTGTAAGGTCATCTCACCATTTCTGAAGTCTTGGTCTCAACACAACAGTTTTACACCATCCCAACATTATCAAAAACATCTGTAACAGGTGAAAAGAGAATGTGAACAGAAAAAACCTAGCAGAAACACAGATTAAATAATTGCATAGCCACCCAAGGACTGGTCTGGGTAATAGGTGAATTCTGCCAAGATCATGAAAATTCCTTACAGTGGATTGTGGTATTCCCTGTTCCTTCCCACGCTGCTCTCTTTCTTCTAATACGGGCACAATTCTGTTCCGGATTCTTTAAGTACCTGTTTCCTGAGTTTACAGTGTAAGTCTGATAGATAACTGGGCAACCATAATTCAGGCTGGAGAGTGGGAACATGAGGATGACACAACTATTTAAGCTGCAAAGATACCTAAAAATGCACATGGATCTAGAAGGGAATTTGCACATATCTAGGTGCTTCAGCTACCTTCTATATGAAAACTTGTACATCTAGATTTGTCAAATCTATTTCCCACAACTTCAGCCATAAAGGATCAGACTAAAAATTAACATCTCAAGTACAGCTGGCTTTGCCTCTGGGCTCAGGAGCAGATGAAATGATTTTTGAAGGTCTTTCCCAGCACCACTTTCTATGATTCTACAACCAAAGCCGATGATGCCGTGTTTATATGCAGGAATGCTCCTAATCCCCAGTCAGGGTTGAAAGCAACACTGAACTGAGTGCCACACATGCTGTGTGTTTCCCTGCAACACTGCCATGCTTAGAAACCAGCCTGAGTCTGCAGCACTTGCAGTCAACAACTTGGGCACTGGTATTGGGTTACCTCACCAAGCACTGGTTACACTCCTTGCACTCCTGCCCACAGACTCCTGGAAAAGCATTTGCAACTATTGTACAAGTCAAACCCAAGAGGAAAGAGGACTGATTCTAAAGGCATTTTACGTGAAAAGTGTCATTTCCTGTTCAAGAAGCCAGAGACAGAGCAAGACTCAGGCTGTTTATGTGCATGGAGTGAGACTGAGAATGTGGACTACCCAGAAGACAGGTCACAAGTTCAAGGTGACAGCAATGAGCAACAGCTGCTGGCTATGCACCCTTCAGCAGCAGGTGTACCCAGGCCCCAGAGGTTTCACTCAGCTCTGCCAGTGACCGACAGATTTACAAGTCCATCTGTCTGGGCACAAACTGCACACAGCCTTCCCAGTTTTGCTGCCCAGATCTTCACCACACACAGACAATACAGGGTTTGTTATGGATTAGCTAATGAGCAACTGTTTAGACCAATAGACAGCCCTACCTCTCCTGTGCTCATTATCTGGATCCTACATGAGCGAGAATACTGCTTGCTCTTTTGGCTGTAAAACTGGCTTTTTTCTGAACAAGCAGATTCACTTTGGGTACTAGAAAATGGAAAGGTAATGTTGTCTCACACTGGTTTTGCTTAAGGAATGCCTCTGAAAGAGACTTTAAAAGAAAGTTCACCTGATAGATTTTTCTTACTTGCACTGAAGAAGTAAAAACTGAAAAAGTTCCTTTTTTCCTAGGCCAGGTGTCCACACAATCTGCATATTGACATTATCAGCTCCCTCTCTGTACATGTACACCCCTACTTGAGAAATGCTGTCATTCTTCTCTACTCAATGTTTGGCTAACTGACAGAGGACAAGCTCTGAGAAAGCACCCCTGGAATTTACCTAGAAGTCTGCTCTTTTTGTTTCAGACCGAAGGAAAGGCTCCTGCATCAATCACTTAAATAAACATGCTCATGTCACAAAACCACAAGTAGTATGAACCACAATACTAACAATTTACAAAAAAAAAATGCAGACGTTTACAGTGTAAAGCCACCTAATGCCCACTGTTCTCTTGTTTCCTGTGTACAACCATAGCACTTCCCATCTGGAATCCTCCTCTCATTCACTAAGACACAGATACACATGCACACATACACATACACCATTTCCTTGGGATTAGTTCTACAAATACAATCCTTAACATTTTGTCTGATACAATTTTAAAAGCCCCCAACAACAGCACTTCCATTATAGCTCTTCAGAGGGGAGAGAAATCAGCACTGAGCACCATGTTGTCCTGAAGCCTTTGCTGATATCCATCCTCTATTCTCTCTTTCTCCCCCGTTAATCCTAGTCATGCTCACATGTTCCACATAAAATCCCTCTCCCTCCTAAATGTTAACACCCTTCAAATATTTTTAGACTGTTATTATGTGTCCCCCCACCCTCCACCTTTCAGTCATCACTTAGCCAAGCTATGTATATTTAGCTACTTTAATCTTTCCTCCTAAATCAGTCCCTTCAACCCCCAGAGCTCAATGTTAAGTCTGGTATGCTTGCTCTTCTCAGAACTCACTCCATGTTTTTGAGATCTTTCTGGTAACATGTTTGCAGAAACCTGTCCAGAAGATAGCTTTACATGCACCTGTTTTAAACAGAGAAGAAACCCAAGTCTCTGGGCACTATTAGATTTCATTTTCCATATGTGGTTTTTGTTCCCAGATTTTGAATTCAATCTGAATTTTTAAAGTATTAATGAACATTTCGTATTTGTAAGAGCAAATTAGCAACTGATAGTATTGAACCCAATTGTGAAAGAAGGAAGTGGGTTTTAAAATGTAAAGGAACACTAAGGCTTTTAGAAACTAAACTTGTCAGAAAACCACTGGAAACGTGTAAAGTTATCCAGAAAAAGAGCAGAAGCACAACGATAACATGCAATGAGAGAAAAGGCTGAGAAATGAAATATAAATAGTCTCTCAGTTAAAAGGTGGGTGAGTAGATACACCTACAAAACATAAAGCTGGCCTACTAGATTAGAAATCAGTTAAACTGGATGTGTTACCTACAGTGCAAAAAAAAAAAAAAATCAAACCAAGTGCCTTTCTGACATACCACTACAAATCAACTCTATCTTAGAGAATTACAAAAAATTTGAAATTTAAAAATTAAAAAGTCAGAGGAAGAGCCATAAGGGTAATGCAATGTTGCGAATTAAGGAAGTCGCTTAAACGTGATGAAACCTCTGTGGCTGCAGACATATACAATGGGAAAAACGTAGTACTACACAGTTCACTTGGTTTTAAGCCTAACAGATAAATATGGGACTCCAAAGCTGCTAAAAAAATCAAAAGGAACAGGAAAAATATATACCCTTTGTTGAACCAACAGAGTGAAGCCCCCACAAAAGGAGTCACAGTAATTTTGTTAACATGTAATAGTACATGTTAACAATAAGATTGCTACTACGTTTATGTTCAGTACTAAGCGTGTTAAGGAAAGATGCCACAGCCAGCACTATTAACTGCAAGAAGATTCCTGGTGGGTTGGTATTTCAAAAAGTGGTAAATTTCTCAATATTCAAGAAATGCTTGGGATTAATGCAAAAATATTTATTTTTATGCTTGCATGGAGAAAGCAGCAGTTAAACTGACATACAGTTTAACACAAAAGAACCATAAACGTGGCTTACAAAGGAGATGGAAGGAAAAGTATGACAAACTCCAGCAGAAATTTAATCCACTGCTAATGTCTCCAGAAGTCTGGCTTCGTTTAGTCGACAACAAAGAACCAGAGCCACACAAAAGCAAAGTTGAAAGATGACTTGAATGAAACAAAACCTCATATTAGGCAATTCCAAAAATATTACACCTACCACCAGAGGGGAGGGCAAAGTCCCGACCAATTGTCCACTAATCCAAGTTTTGTCTGTCTTCTAATGTTTAAAATACGAGATTCCTTTTTTCTTCCAAAATCATGGGATAAAGGGCTGTTCTGGAGTTCACTAGGTCATAATAATGGAAGGGATAGGAGCTTCAGAAGTATCTCTCTGAGGGATATCACAGCTGAAATACAAATTTTGCTATTACCTGGAACATTCAGTTTAGTGTCAACTGAGCATATTCTCAGCATGTTTCAATAGCTTTGACTGAAACATCATCAGGTAAGATGCTAAACTACAATACAGAGGAAAGCATTTGAAGACTGTCACCTTGTAGGTTTCCATATTTTAAATAACAACCATGCTCCTCCCTCCCCTCAAGAAGTGTATATGAACTGGGACAGGCAGTGTATGTTTTATGCTTCTTCAGATTTATACATTTGTTTTTCAGATCTATTTTTAGTGACTCTTTGAGGTTGAGGAAAACATGAAATGATAACTTATCTCTTTGAGATAAAGGCATTATCCTGCAAATTTACCTAATAATTTCAGAATAGGGGCGGGAGGGACCACCTGTGACCTACTAGCTTTTAGCATCAGACTGACCTTTCATCCCATCTTAAGTCATGTTGCAAAAGCAAGACTTTGTGGTCCACTGCCTGCTCCAAGTTTTAACTAGTAACATGGTTGACTGTCCTGCTTCTATCACTCAGCCTCTAAGCTTTGGACATCTTCAAGTATTTCCTATCAGCAGTTCACAAACAGATGGCACCAGCCCGGGAGATGGATGACTGCCCCCAGCTGTCTGCCCCTCCCTGCTCAGCACAGAAATGGCTGAGCCGTTTGAAAAGCAGCTGCTAAACTACTGACTCCTTCAGAACAGCCGTCTAACAAACTGACACCAATTCTAGCCCCTCTTGCAAAAAGGTGCTCCAAGTCAGGTGGTCCTGCAGTGGAAGGGAACATTGGACAGCTAAGGTAATCATTAGTTTTTTTCCAAGATCTTATTGTCTCTCTTGTAATGTAAAAAAAGTATCATTTTGCAAGTTACTATTTCTTATTTCTCTGCTCTCAGTAATGTTGGGATACCTGGTCTATTTAGCATCTCCATGCAAATCTCACAAAGGTACTAAGCTTTTTCCCTCTCCTTTTTCTACATCAGTACTGAAGATGCCAGGAGACACCCAACACCTAATTCTGTGACAGTTTATTTAGTACAAATGCTACAGGTATGATTGCTCCCACGGAAAAACATCATTGGAAAACGTAAATGACAGATTTGTAGTACTGTACCCCCATGGTATTCTAGCAGACAGCACTCATAAAATTATTCTGCAAGACCTTAGTGGTATCAGCAGTCACCAGAGCAGAAAGTGCCCCAGACTCAATGTTTCCAATGTCAACACAAGGATTAGGAGAAACGACAGCATTCCATATCACACAGGACAGCTGCTTGTGCCTTAAGCAGGTGGTCAGCAAAGCCTGCTGGAAAGGCCAGTGAGGGCTTGCACACAGAGCAGGTTGTGCCATGAGCTTACTCAGTCAGGATGCTGCCTCCATGCAGAAATGGAACATGCTAATATGGAAAAAGATAGTGAAATAAAAGGCAGAAAAGGAAT
The DNA here is from genome assembly GCA_013400575.1 of Peucedramus taeniatus. Taxonomy (NCBI): domain Eukaryota; kingdom Metazoa; phylum Chordata; class Aves; order Passeriformes; family Fringillidae; genus Peucedramus; species Peucedramus taeniatus. The sequence goes on along the minus strand of WBNO01007606.1, from coordinate 106,817 downwards.
CGAGACACAGATTATCAGTGTAAAGAGAAGAGCTTGGCTGACTTAGGAGTGAAGACGGAATCCTGTTCACTCTGCAGTCAGCACAGTGTTGTCTAAAGAGCTGTAAACAAGCCAACTTTGAAGAGGCATGGAAACATGAGCATGAGGCCTGTGTAGAGGCTGAAACACAACTTTCTGTACCATTTTAAATGCAATTAAGCAAAACAGCACAAATTCTTCAAATTACCTCAGTACACTTCAGCTAAAAGCTGCCAACTTTGAACTGACAACAGGTTGCCTCATAAAAGGTGAGAAGCATATAAATTGCACGTAGAAGAAATTCTGAGACCTGGAACATCTTGCCCATAACCACACAAGCCACTCCTCAGTGGTAAACAGTGAGGAAATGGTCCCAGTTTTGTTAGGGGAAAGGGGCATATACAGCTTTCTGTAACACCTCACTCACCCCTTGTTTCAGAGAGCTCTGTGCAAGTCAGTCACAGGGTGGATAAATAACCATCCCTTCAGAGGCAGGGCCAGCTCCACAGCAAGCCTGCCCTGTTCCACAAGCTGGCTTGTGAGCACTGAAGATGAAATCAGGGACTATATTTATTCTCCCTGCCCGGTCATATCTTTCTATAGATCCCAGACAGGGCCCCGCTTCCTTGGCCTGGATCCTGGAGACGAATAAGCAAAGGAGGGCATAAATCAGTGCCTGGGTTCTGTCAGGAGCACATGAACCAGCCATCCACACTAGGAACAGGTGCACTGAAGGCAAGCAGGGACACTGTTCCATTCGGAGTAGTGAGGGAGGGCTTGCACAAAAGCTCTTCATTTCTTCTCCCTGAGCCTACCCTAAACTTTTCACCCTGCAAGATGGTTATTTACCTTCTGCAGTGCACCAGTCCAGTCAACTAGGTGTGTTCCACTTAACACCAATCCATGCTAAGTCAGGCCCAGCTAAGTCTCACTGGTTTCTGTATCCCTTTGTGCTTCACTTCTGTTCTCATTTCTGTTCTTGTCTTTCACTCTCTGCTCTGACACATTCACTCCAAAGCTGAAATATTTCAGGGGCCGTGCAAAATGTTCAGTAAATTAATACAGCATTAAAACACAACTGTAATTTTTCACCAGTAATTTTAAAAGTCATCCATCATGAAAAGCAGTGCAGACATAGAGCAACAAGAGGCATGTCACTAGTTCGTGCTTAATAACCATGGGGTGGATTCTCAAGTAATATTTTAGTCTGAGTAACATTTTAAGTAAGCATTGGTCCCTAAAGAAGCAGTCTTACTTCAACCTCAGTCTTAGTTCCTCATTCCCAAATCTCATCATCCTTTCTCTGAATACCAGCACAAGATGCTGGGCAGTATCCAAATTTAAATTCACATCTTTTCCCCTTTCTGGCCCTGTTAGTTTTAGGCTGGATCAGTTCCCCGGTTGGGTTGGTTCCATAGCACAACCACAGAAACATCTGCACCAGCACAGAGCAGGAATTGATGTCTGCCTGAGAATACCAGCCCCAGATTAGCCTCAGGGAGATCAGCCTTACCCAACCCCTATCGCTCTTCCCAGGTACAGATGATGTGTGTAGCCAGTAAAACCATCCACTGTAGATAAGGCCATGTAAACAGGACCCCACCCACGCTCCCACAGTCAGAGCAATTCATTCCCTTGCTCAGGGAACAATGGCCTGATGGGTGGACAGAAACTTGCAGAATTACTTGTGAAGTGCTCCGTAGGAAGCTCCAGGGCATGCATGGAGCATCCCATGATGGGGCCTGTGAAAACAGGCAGATTCCAATGTATGGGGAAAAAAAAAAGAAAGCACGCACCGACTGGGTAGAAAGAGGGCTGTCTTCCATAAGATCTTTGCTAGTGTTTAGAGAAACTGTCCACCTTGGGACTTAAAACCAAATACTGGCTTTTCGGCCTTTGCTTTGCATTTTAGTCAAAGAAGTAGCAGGTGGCTTCTTGCAATACTGAAGCTAGAGAATCTAGGCCAGACCAGCTTTTTGTTAACAAAATCAAAAGAAATTTCAACTGTGGAAGAGGTCAAAAATACCCAATTCAAAAGCATGTCAGCATGTTAAAAATTGACTTCTGCTGCAGCTGCAAGCCAGAGCCTCTCTGTACTCAGGGCTGGGTATCTAGTTAGCTAGATGAGAAGAACTCACAGGTGAAAGATACTTGTGCCAGGGCTATGAGATGGCAAACTACTATGAAAAGAAGTACACAGAACTTTCTGCCCTAGAAATCTGAAAAGTGTAGGTAGTTAACAAAGTGTAGGTGTTTGCACAGCAGCATGACCATTCAGGGGCTCAGGAGCTGAAATTCTGTCCTGTAGCACTAAACATGCAGACCATTACCTGCTCTTACCTCCAACAAGAGCAGTGAAGACAGCAGCAAGAGGGTACCATAAAAGACAGGCTTTGCCACACCATGAAGCCATATATATATAAAGATTAGTTCAGTAGCATGCTCAACTCTAAGATCTACCTTATGGATAGTCCCCTGAAAAAGATACCTATAACTCTTTCTGCTTCATGAATGTCAAAATCTTCACACCCATTTTCCTAAATACAACTCCAGGCAACCAACAGCACCAGCATGGGAACACCTGAGAGAAGAGAATTCACTCAGAGCATCATTTGGGGCACAGGGCAGGCTGTCTGGAGCGTTGTGTTGTGGCCTTTCTCTCCTTACCGTACATCTTGCCTTCGTCTGACAAGATGATCTTGCGCCGGCCGCATGGCGGGTAGATGGCTAGCGCTTCCTGGAAGCTCTGCTCAATGTCCGGACTCCACACGCCCTCAGCATCATTGTCGATCGGTTTGTCCAAGGCCTCGCTGCCCCCCGAGTCGTTGCTCCCCTCAGGGGAGGTGGGAGAACTCCACTCGTTGGAGGTAATGGTGCCAGCTAGAAACTCCAAGGTGCCACGCGGAGGAGCAGACTCAGAACCTGCAAGCACATCCCACCGGGCAGTTAGAAACCCTCCAAGGAGATACGACAGCAAAAAAAGTCTAAAAAAAATCTCAGTTAGGATGGGTTTTACTTCAAGTTTATCTTAAATGATAACTCAACCACGTGTTGGGTATTTATTTATATGTTGAGATGAAAACATTTTCAACAAATCCATAGAAAACCAGCCTGCTCCAATCTCTCTTTGATTCATTAACTCTGTCACTTCCCAGTTCTCCTCAGAGGAGTCTTCTCGTGTCTTTATCTCCTTTATTTCTTTCTCCCTGCACTGTCATTATCCATGTAACTGTTATTTAACTTTCTAAAGCACACATAGAGGGATTTAGGCCGTCTGAAAGACTGCAGAATAAAGCAGTGATGAATTATCCAGTCAACCCCGAGCACCGGGGTTGAAATATTCTTAGATACTGTTTCACTGGATCAGAGTTAGTAGTTGGTGTCACTTTTAACACTGACATTTCTTCTCAAGGATCAGCTGTGCTTTCAAAAAGCCATTCCTGGAGCCAGACAGTTTAATGCAGTATCTTCCAAATCCCAGCATCATGTCCTGGTGGGAGCAGAAGGCACCATGAGTACAGGGATGACAGCACCAGGTTGCACGTAAAGAACCAAGGTGCTTAGCCTCTGTTGTTACTGCTCATCTTTAGAACGACTTTGGGCACATTCCTTCAAGTTTCCTCTGCCTCTGCTCCCTCATCACTTACTAGTCTCAAGCGATTAGATTTGTCACTGGGCAGGAGCAGAAATTGGTTTCTCACTGAACCTAAGCAGGCAGCTGCTAGCTCTTGAAAACTACAATAAATTGTAGTCTACTTATAAATGCCTACAGGAGAGGTTGAAACCTTTGAATGGAGCTGCTGAAACCCTCATTGAGAAATTGACTTCAGACCACACAGACATTTCCAGTCAACCAGGCAGGAGACAAATGGGTTCTAAAGACACAGATAATTCTTCTGCCTTAATCCCAAAGCTGTTTGTTTATCATTTTAATAGCTTTGTTATCTGGGGTACAAAGAATGTTCACAAGGCAGCATTTGAGAATCCAGCCAGAGTAAAAAAATTTCCCTCCCTCTTCCCTCCCTCACATTGAGCTGAGTAGCAAGAAAATCAGAATAAGGACTTTCTTCCGAGAGCAGCAGAGTCATCAAACCTGCACTGAACATGAGTAAGGAGAGAAATCTGACATGGCAACTCTCTAGCTCAGAAAGATCACAGTGAAAATGTAAAGGGGAACAGAGGAGAAGCTTGGGCGTGGGTATTTGTCAAAAACTAGTCATTAAAAAAAACCCAAAAACGTGCAATTATGCCATGCCGTAGTTGATATAGGGGGAAAGCAGTCCATTCATTCAACCTCAGAACTTCGAAAATTCAGGGCTCATAGCTCCAGAAACTTTTCTAACAAACTTATTTCAAGTCTTTCTTTACTTTCTTATCTCTTTGGATTCTGTGTTTTTAAAATCTTCTCCAAGACCATAATGACCAGATTTTTAAAATAAAAGCTGAAATTCTTCAAGAATTTAAACATTTGAAAACCTGAAATTGTAAAGATTTGGCAACAGTGGCTTTCAGAAGGTTTTGCTGCTCCTTAATGACTTTAGACAGCAGCAGATACATATTTTACATCTCCAAAACCCACCAAAAGCTAAGGAAACAAGTAAGACACTACTGTGCCTTTGACTAATTTCAATATAGACAATATAAATTAGACAAATAATTAGACACAGTGCACTATGCAGCATTTTAACAAATGGTTCACAAAGACATTCAGAAAACCCAGTATCTGACTTATTTCCTGTGAGAGTATTTGAAACACTGATTGAAATTCAGTGATTCAGTGATTTGATTGTAACAAATCACTGAAATGGTCTACCACTGCCCATCCATTCATTTCAGCACCTACATGAGATTATTTCAACCCTCTTGATCCATTTAATGAACATGGAAAGAAATAATAAAATGGGAGGTAAGGGGCAGAGAGGGGAGCTCACACTTGGTTTTTTTACCATTGGGACAGACATCCCACACACACTGTGAATGGCACCAAGGCCAGCAGAGTGACTCTAAGAGACCCTGAAATGAAGGGTAACAGTTGCTTCCCTTACCAAACATTCCCCCTTTCACTGACAGATGCTAATAAAAAATTACATGGGTATTTAAGAGATTGTCCTGCTGGGAAATCAGTATAGAGTTCCACAGGGAGACACTGACAGGGAAAGAGAAGTTAACTGTTCCAAATCTTCCTTTCGTATCTTTCCAAGCACCCCTAGTCCCTGGAGGCTCTGCAGACCCTCCATAGTTAACACACATCAAAATATCCACAAACACAAGGCCCAGGCTGGTTTTAACTTGTGATGACAGGCTGAAAAACAGAGAGTTCAGAACAAAACCCAAGATGTGCCAGCAAGTGTATTCATCATACCACCTGCACTGGGAGCTGCAAATCTCACTCAAGCCAGCAGGTTTCACACCAAGTGAAAACATCTCCAACTGCTCAACTACAGGACTCTCAAAGCCAGTCACTGGAAGCTACAGGTCTGCTGTCAAGCCAAATCCCCTAGCAATGCACACAGGCAAAGTCATCTCCTAGGGAATGAAGGACCATCAGGACCATAAAAAGCATCTACTTTGAATCCAGTTATTTTCGTCTCCTTAGTGTCCATGCTGACACAAGGGACTACCTAGCAGATGATTTCATCATGGCACACTCTTAAGTTGAAACTAAATAAATATATCTGAAGCATAACTCTCTTCCCCCCATCACACTCACACCCTAGGAGCTGTTGCCTGATCATTCCATATTTTACAAGGCTCGGCATCTGCACTAAGTGCTTTTGGTGACACAGGAAAATCTGGGTCCATTCTAATCCAAGCTTCAGAATAACTGAAGGAGAAAACATGTCGTATTCAGTGTAGTGTCAACTCTCCAGTCTGTTCTCCAAACCTTAAAAGAAAAGTTGCACTGACTTGAGCAGATGTCATTCGTACATTAAGAGAAGTCCCCAAAGCAAGAGACAGAATATGTGAACTTCCTCTCACGTTGGTGTAAATCACGGGAGATGTGGAACATAATAGCAGTGACAGAAGAAATTATATAAATCTTGAAGTGACCAGACACAATTTTTTATGCTTCTTGCTCTTCATGCCTTGCCCAGCAGTGTTAGTTTAATCTCAAGTTACAGCTAGGTAAGCAAGAACAGAAATGTGCTATTGTGATCAATCCCAACTTTTCTACACCTTGGGTCCTGATTTTGCTTTCCCTTCTTGGTACTAAAGCTATCCCTGATGGATGATGAAAAATGGGAAACCATATCAAGGATGTTTGGCCATTTCCAGCTAAAACCTCTGTAATTACTCAGATCACAAAGCACACTAGCAAAAATTTTACTTTTATTTGATAACTTCTGAAGAAATTACATAGACTGAAACGGCCATGGAAATCCTTATAACTCAATGCCCTAGATCACTAATATGCCAAAGGCTTAAAAGGCCTGCAAAGTTGTCTTAAATAATGTTGTTTAACTAGTAAGCTCCATGTGCAGTCCAGGCAATACTCTGTGCCAGAAGCAACAGAAAGTAATTCAGGGAGTCCTGGTTGCGTGCTATCTGATCTGCTGGTCTCTGCTTTGGCTGAACACTTTCAAGGCTTCTGTTTCCAGCACTGTTGATCTGAACTCAGTGGCCATGATGACCACTCAATAAAGTAAGCAAAGCAAACTAAAAAGAAGCTGGGGGTTAAACCCTGTGCAAAATTACTTTATTAGGATGGCAAATTGGAAAACTGGCAGTGGAATTGCTTTCCACTGAATGAGCAGTCAGGTGAAAAACAGAGGATTTTTCAGTAGCACAAGAATGTTAAATGTCTTATTTATAAGAAAAGTTTCAATAAAATTCATTAGTAACTTCTTTAACAAAATACATATGTTTCAGTTAGCATCTACCTTCCATTTGCCTCTGTCTTCCATTCAATAGTAACTACATGCATACAGCCTGGTAACTTTAATAGTGATTTGTATTACTAAATGTTCTAATATTACTAAGTATTTCAGTACTTGTTACATTTTTTTTAAGTTCTGCCTGTGCAAGAGTTTGCAATCACAAAGCTTTTTTCTGATGTAGAGAGAATTTGATTCCAAAAGCACTAAGCAGACATCCCAGACGTGCTCAGACAATTCCTTTCCCATCTTAATTCCCTCACCAGGCACACTTCTTAGGAACAGAGTAGTCAGAGGATGTTGTCCCATATTCATAATAGCAACTTTTGCCAGAAGTCACAGGGCTTAGTGTTTGTTCTCTTGGGATTCCTTCAGCCTGAACTTACGCCCCACTCCTTGGCTTTTGTACTTCTGTGATTGTACCTTACAGTTTTATTTATCCTGATCTCACTCTTATTTTACTGAGAGATGATTAACTATCTTTCTTTGTAGGGTCCAGTCATGGGTTCTCCCCCAAGTTCAAAGACACAAGGTCCCTCAGAGCACATCCACCTCCTCATCACAGTATTCCTTCCTAATGTTTCCTTCTGTCCAAATACTGTTTCTTACTCCAGTTTTTCTCTCTGCCATGGTCATTTCTTAATGAGTTGCTCACAAAGCAAAACCATGGAGAAAACACAAAAATCTTTCAGCTCCAGCACTTTTGGTTGAAGTGTTCCAATTCTGATAATTTCAACACTAACTCACTTTCCTTTCCCACATGGTATCTCATTGAGATTCAGAGATCCTGCAGGGCTAGACAGCTGCCAAGAGCGCTTCAGCAAGGTCTTATTGACAGGGAGCACATCTTTAAACAGACTCCATAGTCTGACACATCTGCTTTCTACTATTAATCCCTCAGTCATTACTCTTAGTAACAGCTCCCTCTTAAGTGTTTGTGGCAGCTGTTCAACACAAAATCATACTTTCCTGAGGATCTGAAAAACTGCAACCAGCTGCCTCCAGCTGTTCAGTTTTCTTAGAGCTGCTCTGTCCAAGAGACTCCCCCCACTCCATGGCCACCCCCTTTCCCTGTTGGAATCGAGCACAACACTCCAGGCAGAGAGGTCCTCATTGACTCACCCCTCCCAGGCAGGGGCATTTGCCAGCACAGCCGTGCGGAGTCCGACAGGCAGTTCCACTCCTGATTCCACTCCTGCTCCGGAGCTGGCTGCGCCCTGGGAAAGTCGCTGTGCTTTACCCTGAACATCCCTGCACCCTCGGCCTCATCCACTGGAACTGCGGGCTGTGGTGGCAGGGATTGCTTCACCTTACAGGTTCTCCTTGGTGTCATTGAAATGCAAACAAAACCAAACAATTCCGGTATTCACCGCCTTGGTGTAACATGAACCAAATACTCCTACTATAGAGGATTCGAACCACAACATTTTCATATCTGATCAGCAGTCAGAAAATTAAAAAGAAAAAAAATCAGTTCAGCCATAACAGATGATATCCTGCTGCTCAAGCTATAAAGTTTATTATATGTATAAAACAATAAGAAAAGCTGGAAACAGGAGCAACCAGCCACTTACTTCCATCTAGAACACCTTGCAAATAAACTTACACCACGCAGTAATACAAGGAGATTTGGGTTTAGGGAAGCAACAGTCTGGAATACTAAGAAACCTATTACTCGAGGTAGAAGATGGAAGATAGCAGTCAAACGTAGCAGAGGAAGAAGACTGAGAAATTCTGTGGGACACTACAAGAATAGCTTAGTTCCTCTGAAAGAGAAAAATTAGTGCAATCAGTAGATGAGTAGCTCCCAGACGGTGCAACTCAAGGACTGCAGGAAAAACATACTGGAAAGGGAAAAGGTGGGGAAAGCAGGTATTCAACGATAAATAAGTCTTGTTAAAGCTCGCAGACAAAAGAGGACAAAAATAATGGATATGTTTATAGGGTCTCTACAGAAAAAAATAAAGATGCAACTGAAGCAAGGGCCACTGGCACTGAACGGTACCTAGGAATGTAACAGCACTTTTGCAGCACCAGACAACAACCAGTTCCTCAGGCTCCTTAGGAACTGCACTCCCATCATTAAAGAAACCTGCAGACAGTGGAGATGGGTGGGTGCAGTTCACTGGGCCTCTTGAGAGGGCTTCATTCAAACACTCCATAACAGCTTAGCCGGGGGCTGAGCCTGGCTCTCACCTCACTTTTTGCCCCGGGCCTCCTGCAATCCTGAGTAATGCTGGCTATTCCCTGTGAATAGCCCTATCTACCCAGGACAGCAGAGTAATGCTGCATAATCCCATGAATAAAACCAGTTAAGGTAAGTGTTACTGGCTGTAGAGGACTGTAAAAGCTCTTAGCAAGCAGCAGTGCCAGGCAAGGAGGAAACAACTGAGATTTGCCTCTCTGCATTGGGCAAGGTGACACACTCATTACATCCACAGGCTGCATGGTGAGATTTTTGTCTCTGTCTCAACACTGAAAAAGACTGGTTTACAAAGGAACAAGCACTACTAGCCTCAGATCCTATCCAACAGGAGGCTGGGCTCCAGCTGAATGCTTGTCACACTGCCTAACACAAAATCAAGCTTGGTTTGTTTGCTACACCAAAATCACCTGCAGCAGCTGCTGTTCAAAAGGCACATGACTTCCCGAGCAAAGCAAAACAAATCTTAAATTATTGCAGTAGCTAGCTCTGGCTGAAACAGAGAGAGGATGCAGTGTCCAGCAGAGTGATATAAATCAAAGCAAGGAGAGAGGAGAACTTCCATCAGTTCGGCCCTGGATAATGCAGTCAAACAGGATGTGATGAGATAAGGCTGTGTGTGGCCTTGCACACCATCCAATCAGTTACATTTGAGATAAAGGAAACAGAGCACAGAGCCTTGCTGCCCTAAGGAGGGGAGAAAAAACCCACAACCCAACAACAAGACCCAAAGGCCAGCTCTGATCCCACTAGTCTAGGCTTGGCCAGCCTGGGGATCGATCCTGAACAATGGGCAGCTCATGCCCAGCTCCCATGTACAGGCCACATCACAAGGCCACCAGCCTGGGAATGACAGAATGACTACTGGGTGATTTATGTCTCAGCTGGGAGAGAAAAAATGAGCCAGCAAGGGCAGTAGAGATTGACACTGCCAGGTTGTGCTGGGACTGAGCCACGCACTGGGCTGGCTCCAGCTCTCAAAGGAACAGTGGAATTCCTGGGGAGTCACTGCTATCTCTCATGTGGGAACTGTTCCCAGAGCTCCCATTCTCCCTGACTTTCCAAGACATGTGACGTGTTTCACAGCTTCCCAAAGAGATGAAGGTTGTGGCAGGGTGAAAATGGTTAGTCACCCACCTGCTAGCAGCAGCAGTCACCAGGAATAATTCTCCCTGGAGCTGGTTAGAAAGCAAGGAATCAGGAGGGAGTCAAATAATCACATCCCTTTTGTATCACAGAAGCATTGGTAGTGTCAGCTAGCACAGGAAAATTGTAACTGTCCCTTTACATACACACAAGTGTAGATGTTGACTGTCTAAAATGACTTCAGAATTACCAAGCTAGAGACAGAAATAAATCAAACTGAGCATTTTCCCAAAGAGTATTCACTTGATTATTAAAGGATAGGGAACCTTCAACAGCAACCTAAAAAAAACCTTGCTCCTAAACTTGCTGAAACTCAGTTGTCCTGAAAATCTCACCAATGGGCTCAAAAGCCCTCATTTTACCTATGTAAATAAATAGAGGATGGAGATGTAAGTGAACCACCCAGTGGAAAAACCTGAATAAGGTTAAAATCTAGACAAAATTTTCAAGGCAAGAAAAGGCCAACTTTAAAAGCGATTTGCAATTGCAGGTGGTAACTTCAGAGGGGCTCATGTTTAACACTGTCTGGAAATAGAGCATCTTTTAAGGGTTTGCTGACAAGTAACACTAAGCTGTGATTCATAATGCCCACTTTATGATATCAAAATCAAATTCTTATTTCCTAATCCTCCCTCCTGCTCATGACACCTTTCAATCTCTTGTTTAGGACTCAAAGACAGATGTTCCACCACTCCCTTACAACTGTGACATGCTTAGCTTCCCATGACACTAATGGCAGAACTGAGCATGACCTCAGACAAGAGACAGATGTTTGCAAATCTCATCCAATGCAGTGAAAATGTTCAGCTCCAAAACCATAGTCAGTCTCCAAGAAAATACATAGCTGAACCTGGGCTATGAGACTTACAAGAAAATAGACTGTGATCACACAACCCATGAATGCAGTCAAATTTCCCCTTCTGTGGTGCTTGCAGGTGGTCTGAGTTGTAGGCATGACCTGTCTGGTCAGGACTAAGCCCTCTACTAAAGGCTCAAGACAAATACAAATCACTAACAGGCAGAACAGGTATATAAAGTGGGACCAATGCTCAGTGCTCTTTTGACTTTTCCTCCTTCAGTCCACCAATTACATGTGTGCTTTGATTTTAGTAGTAGTCAGGCATGAGCTTTAAGGGGTTTGATGTTTGTCATAAGGCAATGCCCAAGCAAAGAACAGCCACCTGCATCAAATGAATGGAGCCTACCCATGGCTACCAACCCAGCTGCACTCTCCTGGCATATCCAGACACCACCCCAGCTCAGTTTTGGAGTACACACTCCATCTGGATCATGCAGCAGGTCAACATTCACTCCTTACACATTCAGTTCTTGAGACTGACACTGGGGAAAGTCAACCTTTCTGTAAAACAGTGTGAAATTTCCCAGCGAACACACACCAGACATTTCTGCCAGGTTCCACTGCTCCTACCAGTCTGATACATGAGACAGTAAAGCCACCTTTAACTCAGACCAGTGTAATTTTGAGTTCAGAAATTTTTCCTCTCTCTAAATGTGGCATATATACATGTCATCATCTCCAACCTGCTGAACACAGAGCAATTTCACAGAAAGCAAATGAAAATCATGAGAATCTGTAATTACAACCCCAACCCTCAAGCAGGAATCAGTTAAAATAAAATATATATTAAAAAAAAAAAGTCAAAAACTGAAAAACAAACTTGTCCCCAGATATTACAGGAAAGCATGAACCTTCTGATTTATCTCTTTGCCCTTCCAGACCCTTCTCACCAGGAAGGTCAACAGGTTATATACCTTCTGCTGGATTAATCTACAGGAGAATGAGGGCAGCTAGCCAAAGAAAACTAGATTCTTAAAGGGACACAGCCAACCACAGTCTCTGCTCCAGTTTGTAAAGCATGTTCTTACAAATAAAACCTGTGACCAAAAGCAGTGGAAAAAGATGCTGGTACTCTTTTTTTCAGTTCACATACTGGACGGATAGAAGAGATTTACATGTTCTACCTGCAGTTATTTTCTTCTATCACACAGATCCTTCACAAACAAGTGGGGGCAGAGAAATAAATAGAATTCTATTATTTTATATTTATAAAGATACTTCAAAGACCAGTGAGAGTGTGCTTGGATATAATCTTCTTACACAAAACTCCCTTTTACACCTTTTTCCCCCCTAAGCTGACAAGATTTTCAAACCAAAAGGATCTGCCTAAGTCCTGCTAGTCTGGTACAAATGAGCTTTATTTCAATGAGCAACAGAGATGTATGATCAGGTAAAATGAACTTAAGACACATTAATAAATCCTCCCTTTCCATTTCAGTATACACCTGCTCCACATTCTCTTGACATTTCCTCCTTAGTTCAAGCAGTCCAGGTTACGAAAGATTACACTTTACCTGGACATATGTCTCTAATGGTTACCATACTGTTGGAAGGGAGGCACTTTGAGGGCTACACTGATTTAATTTCTCTTTGGCAATAGCAAAGCAGATGTTCCAAAGGCTTGCACCCAGGCTCTGAAAGCCACCAGCACTCATGTCTCAGAAATACAGGAGGGTAAAACACCTACCCTTTGGCAATCACATTCTAATGAAGGTAAGAACAAGGTAATTATAAACCTACAAGAGAACAGAAAACAGAGCCAGTGACTCAGCCAGTAGCACCAGGAACTGGAAAACCTGCCCCTCCCTAGCAGGAAAACGTCTAATTCATATGGTGTTAAAAACAAAGGGGAGTGACTGCATCATCTCCAGAAAAAGGAGGACCCAAGGGGCAGGAACAATAAAACCAAAAACCTACCAAACCCTCCCCCATCCCTAAAAAACCCCAAGAACTCAAAACACCTCCTACCCCTAAAAGATTCTTTCTAATAATCAAGTCTCAGATCTTGTCATGAGCTCCATGCATGCCAACTCATGGCTTTTTTACAAGGCTCTACAAAGGAACATGCCAGGCATTTATTTAGCATGGTTGTTGGCAGAAGTTGCAAAGACATGAACATCCACTACTGTAAACCCTAATAAACCTGATTGCTCCTCAAAGGAAGATAGAAATGCTGTGAAGGTAAAGAATGAAAAAAACACCGTGACCAACGAAATAAGATTAGATTTAAAATAGCATTTGTTACTCTCTTCGGAAATCACAGCTAAAAATTACTTCAGATTGGCTTTGGAGAGCACTGATCATATTATCAGAAAATTAACTAATGGCTTCAAAACTATGCTTAATGATATATATGAGACAAAAACAGAACCAATAGATACAGAGGGGGTCTACTGGGTTGCTGCAGGGATCTTTGCTAGTCCAGCTGTCTTTGAGTTTAGATTAAAGATCTAAGACTGACTCAAAGTACTGTTAATGAAGCTTGTGGGTGATACAGAACTAAGTTTACAAGCATCAGTGGGTAGAAACAATTCACAGGGTGTTAGTGTAAATAGAAAACAAAAGAAGCAAGGGAGACAAATAGGACTTTGTGGAAAAAGTAATGCAAAGCAAACCCAGAGATAAAATCAAGAAAAAAGCCCTGCCAGAAGTAGGAGCTAAAGACAGGCAGGGGTGAGAATGCTGAACAAATGAGAGAGTTGTCTGCAAAGCAAATGCTTCTGCAAAATGACTAATGTGATTTGAATCTGCCTGGGCTCAGATATCACTTCAGGCAATGAAGAGAGATTAATCACTACAACTCGTGAAATATTGGATCTCATTCTGACAAAGAAACACAGATAAACTGGAGAAAGTAGAGTCTAAAAAACCTCCCAATTATTAGACCTAGAAAATTTAAAAATATTATTATTATACCCTCATTAGTAGCTTGTAAGAACTTACAAGATGCAAATACAGAGGGAAATAATAATCAATCATTTCAGAGAAATACACACCAAGGCAAAAACTGCTACAGCAGAGTAAGAAAACTTTTCTAATGTACATTGGGTGATGAAAAACTTGCCCCAGAAAACTTTTACATGCCATGGGGTAGTGGGAGGGAAGAACCAAACCAAACCCCAAACCTAACAAATGAACAAAAGACAAACATGAGCTATAGGGAAAGTATAATAGACCTTTTAAAAAAGGGTAATACTAAATTTTACATTTTTAAGATACAGTCGTGATCAGATAAAACAGAAAATAGTTTTACTCTCACAGGAGCTACTGTAAACGTGGTCCAAGGAACTAATTATGGTGGGGAAAATGACAATGTTTTTAAATGTTTTATTTAATTTAAATGTTAAATTTTAAAATGTCCTCATTCTTCTCCCACCCTTCATCTCCTAGTCATTGCACCTCCTTCTCCAGACACAGCAGCACATGACCATATGATAAACCTGACTGGAGAAGGAACAGATGTGGCTGAAAACCATCTTGCTAAAAGTGATAAAACTTGCTAAGAGTGTTACTTTTCCTCTGGATCAATCCCGGAGCAGTGAACAGCAGTGCCAGTGTCCCTGCCAGTGACAAAGCATAGAGATGTGATGAGTAAGGAAATGGGCACTTTGAGGCTCTGGGGACAGGTCCACAGCAGTGCCAGCTCAACCCTTTGTGGACCCACCCCTTGGCTTACACTGGGATGGAACCAAGAGCTGAAAGATACAGAAAAAGACACGTAATACCAAGGAAGGAAAGCTGTGAATGAGCATGCAAACAGAGATGAAAGCTGTAACTCTTGGAAACAGTACTTTTCAGCAACACTCTCAAAACTCTACTTACACTACTTGAATTCTGTGAAACTAGTACCTGAGTAAGAAAAGCAACAGCAATTGTGATTTTATGTGAGCCACAGACAAGATAAGGTGCCATGGAGCCCTTTTTCTCTTTAAAGCTTAGCAGTACTATTTTCATACCATTTTTCCACAGCTGTTCTTCAATACAGCAACATTGAAATGCTTATCACAATAACAGCCTAAAATACTTCAGAACCATCAGTAGCATTAATTTAAAAGTCCAAAATAGTGGCAGGATCTAAGACAGTGGAGAAATTCCTGGTAACCATTTTCACAAACATTTATTTGCTTCCACGATCACCTCCAAGAGGACACAAACAATGAGCTGATAGCCCCGTTTAGAGATTGATAAGACTGTTGCATGCTTACGTTTGAGCGAGCCATTCCCACTGGGATTTAGGAAAACATGTAAAGGTGACTGCACCCACTGCAAAAAAAAACTGAAAAGGTGACTGGCTGCCCTTCACTCTGCCAACCCGAATTCCAGAGAAAACCACAGAGTCCCTCAGCATCCAGCAGCCCTAAAAAGAAGTCCCTCTGTATTCACAAGGATGATCTCGAGCTATTCTCTGTCATGAGAACAAGCTGTCGAAACCAAAAGGCTTTAATTGCACTGGTGAGTTACAGCAGCATCAGCCCAGCCCCAGCACTTGCTACGTTCCCACTCTGCTTTCCCCCTTGTTCTGGCTCCTCTCGCTCCTCCCCGTACTCTCTGCCCTGTCCTGCTGCCCACTTCCTTCTGCGGGAGAACAATAAAACCTCTCACATCTGCCCAGACAGATGGACAGACAGGTGAACCAATGCTCTGGTCACTCTGCACACAGACACCGCAATCAAGTCCTGGCACAGCCGACCTGTCCCGAGTAACAGGAAAAGAGAAAAATAAAACAAATTCCTACATCTCCTTTCCTGCTGTTCAGCCTCCTGCACCCGAAAAGTATTTTGCATTGCTTATTTGTAGAGGAGTCATAGAACACAACTCTTAAGGTTAGAAAGTAACAAGAGTGTAACTCCAGGTTAAACAAAAGCAAAGTTGGCAATTAGTTGTGGTTAGTTCTGAGTTTTTGTTCGTGTTAGGGTTTCTTTTTAACATATGTGATCGTTCACTATAATATATTATGGAAGTCCTTTAAACACGTAGAGTTACACTTCTTCCCTGTTCTGCAAAAAAAGCCTTATCTTTAGTATCCCATGCAAGAAATTGTTTAAACGGAATTATCTGCGTAAGATAAAAGATTACTCCGGAAAGCGTTTTGTTTGGTTGGTTGGGTTTTTTTTTTGGGGGGGGGGGGGGGGGGGTTTGTGCGTTGGTTTGTTTGGGGTTTCTTTAATCCTTTCCTGTGGCATGCCACCAAAACTCAACTCTAACTTCAGAATAACTGAACTGGGAAAACATTCCCTCATCTTTGGTACATGCCATACAACAACCTACGTACCTTCTCACAGATAGGCTTTCCTACGATTTTTTGGTTTTTCCCCCAAAAATCATTTTCCATAATTTACATTAAATTTACTCCATTAAGTACTGCTCCTCCTTTCCACCCTCCCCAAGCCCATCTCTACGAACAGTACAGAAACCGCTTTTTTTCCGCCCTCCCCATTAGCGCTGCAGTTTTCAGCAACCGAGTTCCTGAAGTGGCAGCGCCGGCAGCCCCTTCCCGGTGGGGGAAGCCGCCGGAGGCTCCATTGAGGATGTTCCCATCGCTTCCTTTGTACGCCCGTGCCTCTCCTGTCGCACACGAGCGGCTCCGCACCCTCCCTTCCAGCCCGTCTCCCGCGGGCACCCGCGCCAAAACCATCGTGGAACAGCGTTTACCGACCTGAGCGAGGCAAGAGCGGCTGCTGTTCCGCAGGGGCGGCGGGGACCGGCTTCAAATCCTCCTTCAGCTCCAGGACTTTCTGCCAAGAGAAACTGATAATGTTCGCCTGCCCCTCGCTCCCGCCCGCTCCCCACCTTCGAGCCCGCAGGGGTGGGAGCGGGGACTGGGACGGTGGAGCGGGCGGGTCAGCCTCCCGCTCAGCATCGTCGCCGCCGCCAAGTCGCGAAGAAAAAAAAGTTGGCGAGGAGCGGCTGCGGGGTGGGCCCGCAGGGCTCCCCCTTGCCGGTCCCGCGGCGGCGGGGAGAGGCGAACAATGCCGGGCCGGGCGGGTGGCTGGGAGGGGATGGAATGGGATGGGATGGAATGGAATGGAATGGGATGGGAGCGGGGGGGCAGCCGGGCTGGCGGGAGCGGAGGCACAAAGCGCACACTCACCTGAGGAGCGCGGCGCGGCCGGCGGGACGGCGAGCCCGGGTGGTGGCTGGGCAGGGGGTCGGCCGGGCAGGAGTTTGGGAGGAAACGGGAGGGTTTTATTTCCCCTGGAGTTTGAAAGGAGGAAGTGAGGAATGCGAGGAATGAGAATTCGTATGAAATGAAGGCGGCCGAGGGAGGGAGGGACTGCCGGCTAAGGCAGGGGCTGGGACGGGGCTGGGAGGGGACTGGCGGGGGGCAGCGGGAGAAGGGCCGACGCGGAGTTGGGAACAAAA
>WBNO01007606.1:54680-89180 GCA_013400575.1 Peucedramus taeniatus | reverse complement strand
CCGCCTCCAGGAATCGAGAGCAGGCACGGCGCCCGGCGCGGGAGAACTTGGAGTGCGCGGCCCGGACGGGCCGGCCTCGGATCCCCGGGAATGCCGCCGCTTGCCTGGTGCTTTCCCTGGGGCGANCCGGGCAGGGACGCGTCTCCCGGGCTCCCCCCTGCGCCCCAGGCGCGGCCCGGCGGCTGCGGAGCTCCTCAGAGACCGACCGGCCGTGATTGCCACCCAGCACCGCGGAGCCACTGCGAAACAAACAGCCCAGCCCGACAGGGCAGCGGGCTTCTCCCGAGGGCAGCCAAGCAGAATACTCGCCCATGCACCCGCAAAGCGGTGTCTCCCCGTGGCTTTTCTCGCTGTCACGTCGGAGCTGCTCCTTTCCGACCTCTTCATACAGGAATGCCGGTGTGCTGCGCTATAAAATGCTGATATGAGACTGAGACTCGTACGAGGGTTGGAAAGCCACATCCCCAAAACAAAAGCAGTCGGAAACCAGCAAGTTTAGTAAATGTAACTACATCCTAGCAGCAGCTCGGGGAATGCAGCTACATCAGCAAACCAAACTTTTCCGCGGCTCCAGCAGCTGATTTTGTCACAGATGGCTGGTGTGCACATAATTACCTGTGAAGAGTTATAACATGGTTGGCTTTCTTTAAAACTTCAGTATATCGAAGAAAAAGGTTTTTTGTAAGAACTCAAAGCTAAAAAATTCCTAACTCTTTCAAATTGCAATGAAAATTATGGAGACCTGGAAACAGGTCCTAAATGTGTCCTAAGGCCTCAGAAACGAGATGCAAAACCTATCAATTTCATAAAAATAAGGTTTTCTGATACAGCTGTAGAAATTAAGAGTGTATACAATATAAATAAGATGATGTCACAAAATTCAGTGAAACGATTGGGGGGGGTGGATTGTTGTTTTTTTTATATAAAGCCCTGTAATTAATTAATTTAGTCACTGTTTCCATTAAACTATATGCATTTTTAAAAAAAACCCATGTATATGAAATGTAATTCACTGCTTATCACCTATATTCAGTGGGAATTCTAGGCCAGGTCTCATAATTATGTGACTACAATTGTTTTGCTCCCATTTCCTTGCCAAACCAGCACAGCTCAAAGAGAAGGAATTGAAACCTATTCCTTCCTGTGAATCATCACACAAATTGTTTGCAGGACTTCAGTCAATTGCAGATGGAAATTCACTCAGGAGAATACAGATTTTTTAGTAGTGGGTTGTTTGGGTTTTTTTTACTGGAGGTAATGAGCTAAACAATTCTGCTTAGAACAGAAACCTGAGAGAATTGGGCAAACTTATCAGATTAACTCCCCAACTCTATTTGTACTCTATCAGAATTATTTTCTTATGTAGTTTTTAAAATAAAGCCCTTTTTTCTCCTCCATAGTAAATTAGTATTACTTTCCCTATAATAAATAAAGGGCTCAATTCAATGAGGCTTTTTTTAAAATCCTTTGCTTTCAGCTGTTTTGTTGCAGACAGTGCAATGGATCTCCTTGTATGGAGATGTTAATTGAATCAAATTAAATGATCAAAAATTCCAGCCTCTGGAATATAGTCACCCATTTATGTATTCTCTAAATTGAATGTTAAATTACCAGAGCAGGTTATGGTTACCATACCCTTTACCTTAAAGCATGTTGGTGAAGTTAGTTTGCTTCTGGATTTTTCTCCCATTTTGGAACAGAAGAAGTGACCTTCAGCTTCCAGTGAGGAAATAATAATTCAATATAGAACATCTTAAGGGATGCAATGAGAAAGCAGAAACTATAGAGTGTACAGTTCAAAAGACACAAGAGTTAACACTGGTGCAGGATGTCTGCCTTCTTTCCTGGCAAGGCTTTCAGCTGCCACCTCATAGTGGGAGCCGGCTGTTTTCCCTGTTAGTAGGGGAGCCCTTACACATCAGTGTTGCTTTTCTTCTCTTTTTCATAACTGTATGCTGGGCCAAATCTCTTGGTCCTAGGATTACTTAAGGGACTTTCTTACTTCTGAACTAGTTCCAAACTGCAGTTAAGTACAACAGTTTGATCCTGTGGCAAGGATAAGGTTCCTGGCTCTGCAAAAGAAGGAATCTGTCCATAGCTCTGTTTCACAGGACTACACACAAACTCTTAACTCAACTTGTAAATCACAGGGAAGGGTTTGTTTGTCTTCTGAACCAGGAACAGGAAACCTAATTCAATGTCACCCGAGAGATTTACAGAGCTGTTAATCCCAGCAAGTAGAGGAGCACACTAATAATTGTTAGTATAGGTATAATAATTATGCTAACAGCAGCAAAACCTCTTGTCCTACTGCTACCAAATTCAGCAGCTAAACTTCAATGAGACTGAGACTCAGCCCTAAAAGAGCAAGAAATCATTCACTGTCTTTTATGCTTGTAAGCCCAAGAACCTATAGCAGCCTAGGAGCCATTTCCATCTGCTAGACCTGCCTTTAGGATTCCAATTTAACCATTTAATATGCTTCTTCAAGATCTCTGTGGGATTTCTATCATGTTACATTAGCATGTATGCAACTAATATTACTGTGTTAAGAACAAGTGCCCAGTTGTGTTTCCCACTTAATTTTCTCTCCCCTCTAAGACTAATTTGGCTCAGATGGAAATAGTGGGAAAAACAGAGGTGCTTGAAGAATAGAACTTGCATGTTGAGAGCTGTGCCAGTTTCTGATTATCAGATCCATCATATCTCTTCTTATTGAGGTTCCTACATCTCTCAGTGGAAATAGCAAAATATAACCACTTCAACTTGATGTTCTTCCTACCCTTGTATGACTTCAGTACCTGATTCAGAAAAAAACATGTTAATGTGCTTCAACAGTTGAATGGGTTCAGATAGAAGGTAGGAAAATGCAGTAAGAACCATCTCAAATGCCCTAGCTGGATGCTGGGAAAAACATTAAAAACATGGGGCAGAGAAATTGAACTAATTTAAACAATCAAATAGAAACCAAGAACTTATAGCCTAAGACCTGATAATACTGGGGGAGAGAGGGGGTAAAAGTATTAGAGAGACTACCCTTACATTTACTCCCAGATTTCCAAGTGTATGGGAGAAACACCCAACACCCCAAAGAAATAGAACTGAGAATTACAAAGGAAAAGAATAAGATGACAGATGATATTCAAGAAGATAAAAAGAAACTGAGGTAATATGTCACAGAGAAGGAACAAAGTACACCCCAAGTGACAGCAAAAAAAAATTAGAATTGAAGACTTTTCAATATATAAATTAGTTTATTTTCATTTATATATAAAAGTTATAAATACAATTAATGTAAAACAGTATCTGATAAAGACGACTGAATCAGTTCATCTGTGAGCATAATTGACTGAGAGGCCATGACATGGTCATTTGATGTCAGCAAATAGCTTGAAGTGTCACTGCTGGCAAGGCTAATTGAGTAAAAGGATGCTTTTTGGGCACACAGAAAATCATCTTGAATCAGAAATTAGCATCCTACCTTCAGGTCACCCCAAAATAACATAAGGTAATTTCTTTCACACATTCCTAGTCAGAAAAATAATCAGACAGGTACACAAACTGACTTCCTTTCCTGGATGGCCAGAGGGAATGCAGAACCATTAGCCAAGACTTCAGAAGAGCACAGCTGGAAAACACTGCCAGGTCTCATCCTCAGCCTGATGAGCAGGAAGGCACAAAACAGATCCATCAGCATTCAAGTTCTCTTCACAGACTGCTTTTCTGATAAGATCATCTCAAGGAAATATCTCAGCAGCTACTGAAAAATGCTCATCTGAAAGATACAAGAGCTGGATTTCTCAGCCTCAATTCATATTTTACAGTTAAATACAGCACTTACTTTGTGATTACGATCATTACTCTTTCTGGCAATATCAGAAAACGTCTTCACAAAGTCTTGTTTATTTGAAAGCACAAGTGATATCTACCTCTGCAAAGACTCCAGAGACCAAAAGCAATATAACTGCTCTTTGCAGCTTGAAACAGAGTTAGTCTGCTGACAAGGACAATATCCAAAGCTGGAGAACACTTAATTGTTGTCTCAGTAGAGGGACAGACTCCTACAAACCATTGTGAATATGGGTAATAGGCAAGAAGCAGGCAAGACAGTAACTGTTCTGTGCTTTAGTACGCAGATGTGTGCACTGAGACTTCCAGGCCACACCGTGCTGCAATACACTCTGGTGAGTTAAGGCCACATGAATCAACGTTCCATGATGTGACACAGTCTCCATACTGTACATCCAGTATTAAAAATGGAACATTGGAAGGACATATTGCAAAGCCTTGTGGTACAATTACATTAAACTTACTGATGCCTTTGAAAATACCTGTAATCTCTTTTTGAGGTATCTCCTTATAGTCAGGTTAAAATTATTTATACAAAATCTACTTTAATATATCATGCCTTGAGATAATCTCACATTAAAAAAAAATAAAATTGGGTCACAAACTTATACCTAAAAATGTAGCAAATTTCATGAACAATGGCATAATTAAAAATATTTCTCATCAGTTTACAGTCTAGATTCAACCAATCAGAACACTGCTTTTCAGAAGTGGTACTGTATATTGTTACAATACTATCTTCTGCCAAATTCAGCCAGATTCTATAATCTATTCAGTCTCATTTTTCACATGATTAGAAGTAACAGAAGTAGCAATGAATATACTATCAGCCACTGAAAAGGGAGTGTTTGAGATTTGATTGTTCTTCGTTTGGTAAAAAAGACTGTCAAGGGATGGGGAGAAATTAGAATACTGAAAGGGAAATGGAGTATCAATCTTAGCAGACAATCATTCCACAGAGTAAAAGTGTTGTATTAGAACCAATGTCTTATTCCAGCTGTTCTTTTTTTTTCTGAGTTCATCTGATTAGGAACTCTTGAGTAGCATGATCTCCCAGGCTTTGTGGAAACTTCAAGGTAAATGAACATTTAGCCATTATTTTTCTAAACCTAGCTGCAAGGAGTTCCAATAAGTGGGCTTAGACCACTCCTTGCAGCATCTGTAAACAAGGATTCTAAAAGCAGAATCAACACCAATGACAGAAACATCACCTAGATTTCTTGTTCTTCCACAGTCCTTACAGAGGCTGCTCCCAAGGCGGTTTGCTGTCGAACTCCCATAATGCTCTGAAGCCTGGAATTAATTTTCTAATGAGCCTACAGAAGTCTGTCCTCCATTTCCCTTCCAATATGCTCTTCATTGCTACACCTGCAACTGTTACAAGATGTAGGGGTGGAAGTGAGTTCCATGTTTCATGTCTGTGGCCCCTCATTCACAGACCAATTTACTATCAAAGCTGGAGAGTCCAATAGCAAAGGCCTGAAGAGCACAGAGAGGGTAATTATAGTCCAGAGTGAACATATCTTCTGCTACACGACCAAACTGCATCACGATGTAGTCAGCTGGGGAGAAAAGACATTCAGAGATGAACAATTTCACAGTGAAGCAAAAGGAAAAAAAAAACAAACAAAACAGCAACAACCCGCCCAAAAAAAAAACCCCAACAAAACCCAACCACAAAACCCAACCCCCACATCTGCCAGTCCCAAATATATGTGGTTGGTGTATCCATCCTTTCTCACCAGAGTGGCCTTGAAATCGGTCCTCTAGAGTGACTGTGCTATTCTAGAAATTATTTTTCTTCTCAGAACCAAAGCTCAAACCATTCTTTTGCTAGCCTGAAGGTGCTGTATTAAACCTTTTCTTTCACTTCAGGAAGCTTTCATTTGCCCCCTCTTTTGCTGCAGTTATGGACAGCAGAGTCTGCATCCTCCCCAGAAAAAAGGAGGCCTTATATCATTTTCCTGACAGCTCAGAAGTCCCCAGTAATCCTGAAATAGCTTCATTTACCCAGCTTCCCTCCTCTAGGAAGGGTGTCATATTCCTCCCAGCTCTCATTAAATAAATTAGGTTCTCCCTGTTTAAGTCCCACACACTCTCCACCAGACTCTTACGGTCATTGTCATGGACAATCTGGAAGTTCTTTACTGAGGCCTGAGTGACCCTCCCATGGAAGTTCAAAACATAGGATTGAGTATCATCATTCCAGACTGGAGCCTTGTTGTGCAATTCAATGAGGTTCTCTAAATTTTTGTTTTGCCATTTGGACAGCAGACCCTCATGCTCCTGTTTAAAAGAAAGAAATATATTTATCAGATTTGGAATGGCTCTGCCTCTGAGTACCACCTCTCTTGCGTGTGCACTCTGTCACTTCATTCCCTGTTTAATGAAACCCAATGACATCACTTAAACTCAGTCCTACTGAGTACTTTCTGCAAGTGCCAGGAAGATACTTTCATAGATTCCCAGTCCAAGCATTCCTTTTCACTCAATAAAGTAAAAAGAGTGATAGGGAAGGAAGTGTGTGTACAGGAAAGGGAGCAATTCAGAGTCCACAGATAATTGCCATCCTCCTGGCATGAATCACTTCTGAGTCTCATAATCTTTCTCTGATCCTGTTGCATCCAGTTTCCATTTCTAACATTGTAAACTTTGAAATAAAAGAAAATAATCTACAATTAACTGCACAGTGCCAGGCCCTGAGGTGCTTCAGTAGAAAGTCCAAAGGCTGCAGTAGAATACAAGGTTAAATGTCATCCTATTGGGTCTAATGAGTGATGCACAGTATGAAAACCAAAGAGAAATAAAACAAAAAAGATACATAGAGGAAGTAAAATGGCACATTAAATTTGACAAACAACAAATTACAAGAAGATTCAGGTTGTAGTGAAACATGACATATGATTTAATTTTGAAATTTAATTTTAAAAGTTCTGCAACAAATAAAATCAAAACTATATATGTTAAGACTCTGAAGAAAAAGAGTCCAAGCTTATGGTACTAATAGGAAAAATTGCTCAGAAAACAACCTGTTGTGGAGGTCTGACGTATAGCTATAGTATGTGCTTCAGTATTATACAAAGATACCATAGCAGATTTTTGAGGATAACCTAAATAAAATTTCCTGTTCAGTTTAGTTACTTTTTAATTTTATCTTTATTTACTTTAAAAAAAATGCAAAACAAACCCCTGAGAACTGGAACCAATTAAGTGCATATATATTTAGGGGAGAAAATTAAAGGCAGGGCCATGAAACTGTTACTGTACTAATGGGAGAGATGGCAACACCTATTGAAAGACAATTAATAAATCAACACTTCCAGATACAGCTTTTCTGACCATTCACAAGAATTAAATCTCTTTTCTGGGCTCTCATGATTCTCAGCTTCTATTAGTGAAGATTTTTTTCTCTGATGTCAGGAAATACTTTCTTGCCCTACTCATATCTACTCTCAATATGCCTGCAAATACCATTTTCTAGCTTAAAACATTGACTACACCTTTTAGTTGGTACCTTTTCTTTCTGTCTTTTGGTCTTCTCTCACCAAACATAAAAAAACACGTTAAGGGAACCTAACAATTTTCATCACACACCTTAACACTCCTTCAGATACTGTCCTGTAAGCTTTTAGCTCTAACACCTCTCATATCTATGAGAAATCCTCACTAAATAGTCACAACAAAACTCTATCTTCTCCTCATCCCTTCTTCTCCTTCAAGAATCCTCCTTTTCTTCTACTCCTACAAAAAAGCTAACAGCATTCTGATCAAAAATGTATTTATTCTCTTGCTATTGCACCAGCAGTCTCTTATCTGTCCATTGCCTTTGTCTTGCAATCCACATCCTGGCTAAGAATGCCAGCTCCTGGGAGAAGCAAGCGTGTCTGGTGTTCATCCAACCCTCAGTACAACAGGGTCCCACCATGAGGGCGGCTTGTGGGTGCAACAGCAACCACCTAGAGATAAATGAATCATTTTAGGCTGACCAAAGGACCCGTAAGGATACAAATACTATTCAGAAAGCTACAGATTAGGTAGAAGGCAAGAACAAATTAATTAACACATTTAGGCAACATTGTATTTACTCTTCAGGAGACTTGCTAAAGCCCTGGCCCCTAAAAGCCCGGATTGGTAACACCCAGGCCTCTACTGGGAAGTTTTAACCTCCTCCTTCAATCTGAAACATGACCAGACTTCATAACTCACATTTCGTGGACGGATTGGAATTCGCTTATGATTCATGTTCATTCCTGGAATAATCACAGACATTTTTCTGGGACCCTTAAATCCTAAGATATTAGTTTCCTGAAAGACAAGGAAAGCCATTATTTTCATTAAGAGACACTTCACCTCAGAGAAGGAAAGACAGCAAAACTGAACTTGCATCACCATTTGTACTAGTTATTAGAATTTTGCTGCCTACAACTGTAGCAGCAGTTATCTATTTGCAACTTTGTTTAATCACTGAGATCTGCTTTCTCACTTTCTCATTTAGAGAACAGGGTTAGGAGATATGCATGGTATTAAGTTGGAGTGCATTTCTTACCTACTGAAACATTTACAACAAAATTAGACAAGTGCAATTTCCAGGCATAGGATTTTTGCACCTGAGGCAGTAATGTGTTGAAATATTGGTAGCGAGCAAGCCTTAACTATGACAGAAGGCAAAATATCTTTGACCTGACTCTATGTTGTCTGTATATCACCAGTTAGTCTGAAATGTTTCTGAACAATGAATGACATTTTTCTTCAGGTGCTGTTATTTAAGAACACACGTACAATTTTCTCTCAAATCATGCTGTTTTATAGACATTTAAGAACAAACCCAAAAAGGGAAGTATTCAGCAACCATCCAAGTTTCAATCTTAAACAGATTTTTCCAGAGTACTGAAAGAGACTGCTCCAAGTGGATTGAATACAAAAAGCAGAGGAAAAAAGTCCTGGTATTCTCAAACCATTCAATTAACAGTATCAACCAAAATCCAAGGGTCCATTTAAAGTGTTCTGTGACAATATCTGTGATAACCTTTAAAATTCTCAAAGACCAATTAAAAGCCAGAATCTTTTACAAGTACTGAATTGATTGACAGAAGTGATACAGCTTCTCCTAACACATTAATGCATTTTGCAGACACAGACAAAGGTCTTTGGAGCTGCAACCTCTATTACTTCACTTCAAAAAATCTAGGGGCATGTATAAGAATGAGGGTACTGATTTAACTCATATTTAAACTCTACAAATTCCTTATAGATAAAAGTTCAGAATTCTGAAAAGCTGACTTTATATTAACTGTCTGTGCTCATTCTAACACCTTGCTGTGTCCAGCTAGGTAGGAAACTGAAGAATACTATATACAAAGAAAATATCTAGTGATACTTCTGTAAATAGGCTAGTACTGGAATTATCACATCAATTTCTTCCCAAGTGCCATTAAGATGAAGAGCAAAATCAAGACACTGCTCCAGTAGGCTAATTCATCTTTAAACTTCTGTAAGAAAAACAAAAACACCTGTGAGAAAAATAAAAATCCTTCCACTTGATAGCAATTGTTTTGTGGAGAACCTCTAATTTTATTCAAACTGTAGGACTAGAATACAAAACAATGTGATATGAGAACTCTTGTGTAATTCTGTAGTGTCCACAAGTGCCTCCTTATTTTGAATCCTATACCGAGGTAATTCACAAGAGCAGAAGAACATCTCTAAAACAGAGCTAGAGAATCACAATTTACCCTGCGACCACATCCTTACCACCAAGATGCTGCTACTGAAATAATACCAGCTTCCTCCTATCCCTCAAGAAGCTTTTGGTTCTGCAAAAATTAATTCTGTTTCAAAAGGTACTCCCAATTCCTTCTCAGGGTCTACCAGCTGGGCCAGAGGCAGTTAATTCTGTGGCTGGCTCCATGTAAAGCATGTGCTGACTGGTCACACACTCTATAGGCCAGAGAAGAAGGTCATAAGGATGTTAGTCTAGGTGTTTCTCCCACTCCTGATGTGAATTTTTTTTTAATTGAATTTGTAAGAATTTATCTGTGAGCCCTCCACCTCTTGTTGTATCTGGTTGAAATTGGCCACTTGGTTCCAAAGTTAAGTGGAGGAGGCTGGCAGCAGCATGATTTTGCAAGCTGTGTTTCCTCAGTAACCAGGCGCAAAGAAAGGGGCAAAAAGGGAGAGGCAGTACTTACATAACAAATAGCTGCGAGCTCCTGTCTAGTATGAGCCTTTTCCACTAGACTTTGTGCCTTGACTGGGTTAACACCATGGTCATAGACGGTAAATTTGGTTCCCATGAGGTTTGACCTAATGTCAGGTTATGGAAAAAGACAGAAAGAGAGGCGTGAGTAGAAAGCTTTGTCATCTTCTGAAAGTATTTGTACAACACAGCAAAAACACACATCTGCCCTCTGAATCTTCCTGCCGCCAATTCAGTAAGGAGCTTCTATGATGTGCCCATGTGAGCCTGTAACCCATCCTGGAGAAGCATCTAGACAATTTCATCTCTGAGTTGCCACAGTGAATGGTAGTGCTGAAGAAGGCTGCCAACCCAAGTGAATACAGATTACATAGAGCAGAACGGTGCAAGTTCATTCTCCTTGAATTTAAACCAGATTGCCAGTCATAACCACAACTCAATTAAAATTAAAATCCTATCTCAACTCTCTGTAGTTTTCATCTGTGGTTCTCACCTGAGTTTTCCAATGAAACTTTCCCCTTTCCGAGATAAATCAGTTGGATCAACTGATATGAGGTAATTAGATGTTTTGCTCTTCTTTCTTTTTCTCCCGGCAAGAAGGAATGTCTGGAAAACAAAACTTTGATCAAGACTGGTGCTTTGTAAGAATGCAGAGGCATTGCTATCCAAACTGCTATCTCTCCATTTCCTGTATGCATTCCATTTTTTGTTCTGTGCTCTATTACAGTCTCCACAATTTTGTTCTCTTCCAATGTGCCCAGGCTGAAATGCTATCCCTCTATCAGCTCACTTGACAGTCTAGATTTAATGCACCTGTCCTTTCTAGTCTTCCCTCCTTTTCTTCTGGAGCAACTCAGTCTTCCTGCTCTTTTTTAACATGGAACATTTTTATACTTTTTCAATTTCATCTTTCACTGTATTATGTCTTTTAAACCACAATACAATGCTAATTACATGCTAATTCCCTTCTTAGTATCTTGGCCAAATATATGCTGTCCTCATCTGCACGATGGCTGTTCTCAGCTACTGGTTTCTTATCAAAAGCTCTCCCTTGCACCAAAAATATTTTTTGGTAGGAGTACAACAGGCAAGATAATGTGTGCTGCTTCCAATACCTTTTTGTTGTCATCCCTTTCCAGATGCATGTAGTAAGTAGGGAAGAGCCCCCGGTCCATTCCCTTTTTATCTCTAGTGATTCGACACTTGACACTAATTCCACGGGGTGCAGGGCGCAATGCAAAATCCTCCAAGTTCTCTACTTCTCCCAGCTGTGCATCTGCCTGAGGGGATGGACTACAGGAAGCACCTGTTTCCTACGGGAAGAAGCATCATATTAGCAAATTAATATCAGATCAGAGACTCTGGTATTCCACAATAAAATAGTGGCTTATTGAAACATATGCTGTCACGTCTCCAGAAGATACTGGGGAAAGGAAGGTAAACAAGATACTACCTGTGTTACCTCAGAAGAAAGCAGCTGAAGGTTTTACTCTGAGGAAAGACTAGGTCTCTAAGGGGAAAAGAAAAAAAGTACCCATTAAGCAGACATGAGTGATTTGCTAGAAAGGGAGAAATAGGATGAGATCCTGTAAATATTCTAAGCAAAGAACCTCTTTGCTTTTAGAACTTCAAACGCTGTGGAAAATAAAACAGAAGGATAAAGCGGGACTGATGGATGCTGCAGTAAGACAGGCTGGGATTTTGTGACTGAAATGAGTGCTGAGATTATGCTGGTTCAGAACAATAGCAGAAATGGAGTAAACTGCTGGTGGAACCATATCAACTAATATGGAAATGCCTTAGAACAATGTGTATAGTCAGGATGCATAGAGTAATCAAAGGAATTAAAATTCTAATGGAAATCATGTACAAGTCATTGAAATAATTTTTTCTTAGAGGTAGCTGAATACTGTGAATTGTAGCACCCAAGAGATTCCTCTTTGACTGGGCCTTCAAGATGAAGTTAAAAATTTATCCCCATTCCCAGCTACAGCCAGCAAGAAACCTGAGTTAATAGCACAGATACACATACAGTGAATTTGAAATTCACTGGAGGGTCTCACCCCTTTCCCTCCTCCAGCACCCACCACCCTCTATCTCCAGCACTTTGCACCCACAGCCCAGTCTCCCAAGAAGCTGACACCCAGACCTCTTGCACTAGTCCCTTACTAGTGCAGGGCATCATACACACAGTCACCTCACAAATACACTCAAGTGGGTCTCCTACAGCATGGACTTTGAAGGGAGTCCAGCATCCATGCTCAAACCCCATGGTCTTCATCTGGTCTGAGATAGCTCAGACCCTGTGTCTTCCTGATGCTGGTCTCTTCCAACTCACTGGCTAGTCCAGCACAGAATTTGTCAGCATATGTACATATGCATGTATGTGTATCACACATACATACACGAACATATTCACATGAGAAATAGTCAGAAGTGGAGTTTCAGAAGAGAGTAGGACATGCTGAAGTAATCAAGGCACAAGGCTTGGGCAGACAATCATACTGTTTTGCAGTTGTTTACACATATCTGATGCCTTTTACCCCCTTTAATCCCTCTTTTCCCGTGCTTATTACTCCCTGATCCACTTTGATACCCTTCTTTTCCCTCTTAAGTTTCTTCCCCCACACATCCCGTATAATGTTTGTCCAATCCCAGCATTCTCTGTTCCATTCCAAAATTCTGTTTCTCTTTGCATCCCACAATAAATGCTATAAACCTTCAGGAAGAAATCCTTCCTATATTTGCATGGCATTTCAGAGCTTCTCTGAGTCATTTCAGTGAATTTTGCAGAGACAATGGCCCAGTCTTTCTCCTTTAGGGGTAATAGTGCTGACTCACTGTGTTCCCATAGTCTCTGATTAGGCTTCCTGGGATACTCCACCCTCAATTGTTTCTTTGATCATTGCTAAGTCTTTATGTTTAACTCAGTATCTCTTCAGTCAGATAGCCTGACAACCTTGACCTTACTCTGCTTTCAGGGAATAATATTGCTGGCTACTGTATTTTAGCCCAGTGTTCCAGGGGTTAGCACTAAAATCAGGCACGTGCCCAGTGCTTATTAGAAATGGATTTCAAGACACTTACTGCAAAAGACTTTTCGCTGGATGCAGAACTAGGCCTCTCAGATTCAGGATATGGTGAATGAGATACTGGTCTCTTACTAGCTTCTTCCTCTTCTGTGTCCTCCTCATCAAAATTCAAACTGCCTGAAATTCCTGTCAGAATACAGGATTAAGCATGTAATCTCTGAAAGAAGAGGTCACAAGGTTCATGGCATCACTAATTCATATATGACTCTTGAATACCTATTCACACTCTTAATTTCTGTTTTTTCAACTGCTGATTCTTAATTTCTGTTTCAACTGCTGATTCTCTTCATATCCTGTATCTCTTCCTGAGCCTTATAATTCAAATTCCTAGTGATATTTTGCAGCAGTCACTGTGCAGATGATTCAGCAGCTGTTAGGCCTTTATTAATATGGATTTTACTTGATAGTCCATGACATTACATATTGCTTAGTTTATGTTGTCATTGAATTAATTTTGCATATTTTCATGCAGAAAAGTTCTCCATGTCCTAAGAACAACAACAATAAAAGGAAATCCAGATCAATATGCTGACACCCATCCCATAAATTTGACTCTGTACAATTTACATATTTTACCATTTTCCCTCAGTCTTACACACACTGAAACAGAGTATGTCAATTTTTCAGTAAGAGAGCCCCTCCTGTTCTTACAT
This sequence comes from Peucedramus taeniatus, assembly GCA_013400575.1. Lineage (NCBI taxonomy): Eukaryota > Metazoa > Chordata > Aves > Passeriformes > Fringillidae > Peucedramus > Peucedramus taeniatus. The sequence continues at coordinate 75,390 of WBNO01007606.1, read as the reverse complement.
CAGTACCAAAAACTCAGGTCCATAAATACTAATAATGGCTTGGTTTCTAAAACTGAAGCACAGACTGAGAAGTTTCAGGACTTATTTAATCTTTACCTATTTAACCTTAACCTAGTAGAGATGACTGTAGGTATATAGCTAAAATAACTCTGCATAAAGACATTTATGAAGAGGTTTTGTACACATCACTATATGGTGTGTCCTTCCACTTGGAACTGCATCATCAATTGGTCATTAGGAAGAAGTTCTTCACAGAAAGGGAGTTGGAAAGAGCTGCCCAGGGAGGCGGTAGAGTCACTATCCCTGGAGGTATTTAAGGAAAGACTAGATGTGACACTTAGTGCCAATGTCTAGGTGACAAGGTGGTCATAGGTCATAGGTTGGACTCAATGACCTCAAAGGTCTTTTCCAACCAAATTGATTCTGTGCATCTGAGATTTTGTTCTGTGATTCTTTAATTTGGCTGTAGAAAGGAAAATGTATCTAAAGCATTACAGACAGTGAACACAGCCTGATTAACTGAATTTTTTTCTGAGAACATATAATAATGCTCTAACATGGCACTGCAGAGAAGGGGCATTACTGGAAGTCTCAGATAAAACAGAAAAATCCAATCTTAACAACCTGTTGGCAAACTTCCCAAGGGACATTTAGGAAGAGGAAAGGCGTTGACCCTGGTACTCCAGCCAATTCAAAATTCACTGTTTATATTCTACCTCCCCTAATTTCCCCTGAAGTTACTGGATATTCTCTCCTCTTTCCTTTTCTAACTCTTGTGTAATGTTGCTATCTGTAGGTAAGCAGCTGTGCCATCTGAAAATTGGATGACAATACCTCTGAATGTGATAGTACCTCAATACATGCAGTGTACTGGAAACATTCTGGGAGACAAGCTCTGCAAAATAAAAACAAGCTGTATACTAAATTAAACACTAGCCATTATTCTACTGCTTAGGCTGCATGCAACAAAAAAAAAAAGGTTTCCTGTAGGACTGGCAGCAACTTAAGATACTTGGTAGACAGAGCTTGACACTCCACTAGGAAATTACTCAATGGGATATAACTATTGAATATGTAACTCAAAAACCGCTGACTGTGACAGCCTCTGACTCAGAAAAAAACACCTTTCCTGTTAGTCTCCTGAAGAGTTAAATCTTTTACTGAATCATTTACTGAAGGGTCCTGCTGTTGTGGAAATATTCAAGCACCTTATCAAGATATAACATATCTGGAATAAAAACACCCCAAACTTTAGAAAAATGTGGTGTAGCATTTTGTCAGCAATTTACTTTGAAAGACCAGAAATTATACAGCACATTGAGAAACCCTTAAAATATAACTGGTATGGTTCAAATAATATCAGGAAGAGGAACTACTGCACTTCCACATGCTGTAGAATCTAGTAGCTCTTCTAAAAGTGATATCCTACAGACATTTGTTTCATGATTCCTCATTCTTTAATGCCACTGATATAAAGTTATAAAAGTAGAAGAGCCCCAAAAAAGACATTTACCCATTACTTACTCTTACCTCGTTTCTGTAATATTTCTTGCAGATCTGGCTTGCTTGCTGTGTCTGTTACAGCCTCTCCATCATTTTCCTTATCTGCAGTGTCTTCTGGTTTGGTAGATCCCACAGATAGAGTTTGGAGCTTGGTCCCCAAATCCTGCACCTCTGATTTCAGGAAAACAGCTGGTCCATCAATGCCTGCAGGCCAAAATGAAACAGAATTCCAAAGTCTATTTTTTATGGCCAAAGATGCATGCCAGGATGGTGACTCTCTTCATACTCCCTTCTTCTAGCATCTCTTGAAGTACTGAAATATACTTGCTCAATTTTTTTCAGAAGGCTCGGGAGGAGTCAGGCCTGACTCTGGTACAGACTAACAGTTACTTTAAACATATCAGTTATCAGTTTCTCCCTAATTAAATGTAGTGATTTTATCTACCTTTTTACAAGGGCTTAAGCAATTAAAACAAGTTGTATTTGTCATGTACATTGATGAGTTTTCAATTTATTTACAGACATCTCCCTTATTTTCTCTTCCTTCACGTTGTTTGTTTGCTCCTATGCCAGTGAGTACTCTACAGTGAACACTACAAATGAATTTGATAAAAGTATCTACAGCCATAGACAGAAAAAAAACCTTCTTTTTGGTAGAATGAATTTTCCATGTTTAAACCATACAACACAGCTGTGCATCACACTTCCCAGCTGGTGGAGGCATCTTGATGTCAGGGTCTGGCCTAACACCTAATATGTAGCACACAATAACTAAGTGTAGTTCCAGCTTTGGATTTCTTAGTTTTCCCACTGTTTTCCTTCTTAAAACTCTACTGCTTTATCTAGGCATTGTATTTCTGACATGCTTACTGCTGTTATCACTTCTTACCAGGACTTGTGTGCACTGAGAACTATGAAAGGTAGTGAATGAGCAGTTAAGTTTTCATTTGACTCTTGCTGAAGACTGCTACCTTAAAAGTTATACCTATGTTATCTCTCATTCCCTTCTTGACTTGAAAGTGTCTTTTAACAGAAGCTTTCTTACACCTGATTTTAAACACATAAATGCTACCATAAACATCACCACTTTCTTTCCCATCCGGTGATCCTGAAAGGCATCCGGAGAACAAGAAAAATATTCAAGAGAGAAGGGATAACATAGTTCCAACTGTGATCTTCAAACCAGGTAACACCCCTTGTCTGGAGGTTTAAAATTCTACTGTGCATATTAATTTGCTATCAATACAAGGCTTGTATTATAACACCCTGCAATAGCACACATCTCAAAGCCTTAGAATGTTTCCCATTACTTTCTTGATAGGCTGATGGGATCCTGGCTTTCAAACAACTTCCTGACACTTCCACTAGAATATAAGGATTTCATTGGTGTTCTGTTTATCTCCTTGTGGCATTTATTTTCACTCCTCAAATAATGGTCACTATTTTACTGAAATGTTTTGAGGACACCAAGTTATTGCCTTTGGCCCTGATAGCACTTTGTGCTTGTGACTCTGTGGACCACTATAACCTGTCATATTTCAGTTGTCTCAATGAAGCCCACAAAAAAAACCAGATGAGGTAAAAACCATCAAGAACCTATCAAGAACCTAACCACAGTGTTCACAACACTTTTTGTTTGCTTTCTCCACTTTATCATTCAGTCATATGCAATCCTGAGGTGGAGTATGCCATGACACCATAAGGAAACACCATACAAGCAGTCACTACTGAATTCTTTTCTGTATCTTATAGCTTTAGAAATTTTTTTACTTTGTATGTCCCCACCTTTATAGAAGTTGCCAGCCCATTTCTACAGTTCTTCTAGCCTAACCCAAGGGAGAGATTACTCAAGGGCATATGAAGATTTACAGCTGTCACAGAAATCTTGGTGAGGTTTTTACTTGCTTTCACAGTTTAGTATTGCTCAACCATACTGTACTACAATTCAACTTTTGTATATAGAAAAGTATATAATTGTCTTGGTTTGAAAGACAGGTACCTGCCAGCAAAAAACTGGAATCTCCCTTTGAACAGAGAATGTAAACCCCCTCCCTCAGATTATTATAATTTTGCAATTGGAGGCTCTCAGGCAAAGATTGGGGAGTGGAAATAACAGTTCTTTACTAGGAATATTAGACAAAGCAAAGGAAAATACAAATGTAGTAGCACTAAGAGACAAGTAAAACAAAAAACAACAAAACCCCAGAAAATACCCTGACAGAGTTGGGGATGTGACCTGACACCCTGGGTGCCAGGGTGTTAAAGCAGTCCAGATGAAATCCTCCTTGAGTAGTAGAATGCAGTCTGTGGAAGTGGAAACTGCAGGTGAGGAAAATTCCTACTTTCCTGTAGGAAAGTCCAGTGTTGACGAGTTGAGTCCCGTCTTCCTCTGGAGAAAAATCCAGTGCAGGAAAAAACAAGCAGGGCTTCTAGTACTCCCAAGTCCTTTCAGAGCGGTGTCCTCCTACCGAACTGTGAACTGTCCTGTTCTCCGCTGTTCCTCAGGAGCAACCTGCCTCCCCCTTTTGTTTCAGTAAGTACCCACAAGTATCCAGCAACTAGTTACCTAGCAAAACCACCAGGAAAAAATTGCACAAACACAAAAGAAACAGATCCAACCCCCAACAGTAATCAATCTTATCACTTGATCCCTACCACAGCAATGTAAGCACCCATCTGTGACATAATGCATGCACTGAGATTCTGGAGAACCCTGTTGCAATCAGGTTGATTATTTACCATGTAAAACAACATCACTGTGCACAGGGGTAGGAGCTTCTACTAAAGGAGTCTGCTCCTCGCACCCTTTGGGCTTTGACCTGCGCAGCTTGGCCTCAGGATTTGGCTGTACCATCAATGGATCGAGACGTTTCTTCCTCTGCTTCTTCTCTAGAAGGGCTCTCTGTGGAATAAAGACAAGCAGGAAACAGAGATGAGTAACCACATCTAGAGAGGCAGAATCCACGCCTCAGCCACTGGCAATGACATGTCCCTTATCATAATCTCAAATAAACCTGAAATATTCTTGCAAGCCCTTACAAAAATCCTACACACAGATATCACCGTGGTTTTGGAGTGAGATACTGACTTTGATTCTCCACAAGAGGTTGATATGGACACATCTTTATTTTCTAACCCGTCTTGAGACTACCAGTTAAATCCTTTCACCCAGTCTCAATTGCAGCAATCCTTAACACAAATAGATAATTTTAGCAGTCATCCATAATCCAGTATGAAACAGGCAGGACTTGCAAAGGAAAAGTTTTTTATCTCAAAAGCTATCACCTTATAGGGAGAACTTAAAGCAAACAGAAACCATTGCTGAGAGATAAGACTTAAAATGGGAAGACAAATAAATAAGTAAAAGTAATTAAAATAGGAACAACCACTAAAAAGAAATTTGATCTATCTTGCAAATTTTTTTCATATAATTCAGGACTGAAAGGAAAGACTGTTAAGCCCAAATGCCAAAAATTAAAACATTATTTCTCCAAGATACATATACATTTGATACTTAAGATTTCCTACTCAAGAGAGAAGAGAAGAGAAGCAACTTCTAGACTTAAATCAAGGCAAAAAGGGACATGCTGCCATTTTAGACAGACATGCTTATCCTTAAAAACAAAGGTGGTGCATGAAGAAGAAAAAATCATATTCTAATATTCCGCCCCCTTATGCAAACAATGTGCAAGCTCCTTAGAGTAGATGCAGTTTATCTATGGCTGTCTCTTAGGTACCTGAACACCCCTGAAAATTGTTTTTGATGACAGAAACCATTTCTCCGTCAAATTATTTTCAGTCTCGATGCACCACCAGATAAACAATTCATCAGTACCAACAATTCAATCCACTTGAGACACAGACATTTTTTGAGACCTTTTCTCTCCCGTTATTCTTTTTCCTCTTGTTGGTTTTTCCCTCTGCTATTAGTCTTTTTATCTCAAGTGAGATTAGTTTCTCAGGCAACCTCTCCCTGAGGAACTCCAACATAACTCAGCCCTTGATTCTTTATTCTGTTTTTTTCACTTATCTAAAAGAAAAAAAATCCAAAAACCAAAAACCCAACCACCCAAAATCCAAACAAAACCAAACACACAAAACCTCAGATACAAAAAACAAGCAAAAAAACCAAAAACAAATACCTTGAAACAAAATTACTTTTTTAATTTAAACTCAGAATTAACTTTTGAAAACTGGACTGCAGTATAGGTAGTGTTTGCTACTGCAGAATTATTTGAAAGATTATCCTGCAGAGCAAAAATGACACAGAATTCCAAAGAGATTCCACATTTGTCTAGAATAAGAAAAGAAAAATAAGCAGTAAAGTCAAATTCCTATAAATTGCTAATTACAGATGTGTTTTCTAGGAAGGTAGTCAGACCTTTCAGAAGATTTTACATCGGTTTGTGTTGCTTGTTCCTTTTTAAAATTAAAGGTGAGGAAAAGCTTAAAAAAAGACATGATAGTTTATAATTCTCCAAAAGAGAGAGGAAAGACAACAACCAAAACATTATACTCAGAATAAGGATTTGAGAAAAATTGTTGCCAAGGCTTGTCTACCTGACAAATAGATAGGCAAGAAAAAAACCCCAAAACCCAAAAAAAAACCTGGCAAAACAGACACAACCTAAAGACAGTAAGAAAATAAGAAAATATACAGCTATTGTTAGATTGAAAAATTTCATTTGGGATCAACACGGGATATAGTAATTTCAAGAGTTATTTAGTGGATTATTCTATTAGATAAGCTTTTTTAAAACACTTCACTGATAATTAGTCTAAATTTTAATTATTATTCTTATACACTGTGTTACATCAAAGGGCTTCTTGGACTCACCAATCCAATAGGTTCAGCTTATATTAAAACACAGTTTATTGATGGTGGATGTGACTGATTTTCCTTTCTTGCAAGAACCACAGGATGAACAAAGTGACAAAACTTAATTTTTTGTCAAAGGCTTCTCTTTACCACTTTGCCTACTGAGATGTAAAAAATATGTGCAAGTCCACTGTCAGGACAGCAAGCAGTAGTTCATTTTCTCTCCATAGGGTGGCAGAGCAGGCTGCCCTTCACTACCATGTATTCCCGGCTGTATTCCACAGGAAGTAGCAAAAGGAAACGGGTATTTTGTTTCATTTTGTCTACTAATTAGCCTTTTCCTCCAGCTCTGTGGAGGAATAAAAGCTCATATAATATTACTACATAGAATGTAGATAGTTCATGAACAGGATACCAGAAAGCACAACCCATTAAATAAATATTAATTATCATTATTTGCATGCGATTTTGTGCACTCCATGCATTAAATACTTCCAGAAACACCTTAGAAAACCATAACATCAGAATATAGGACGACTAGAAGATCAAAAACCACCAACTCCTGTTCAAATGAGCTTCCAACAAGTCACATGAGAATATCTAGTGTATTATTAAGCAACTAGTTTAGTATTCTCTTTCTCCAGCTGTGATGGCAGGAAGCTGATACACAGGAAAGTTCCAACCACTCTAGCCTTGAAGGTGCAATCCTGTGCTACTTATTGGTTGGTATAGTCCTAACCTTAGCAGGCCATGCAGGATGGATCCCAGCTAGGGAACATGCTCTCCTGTTCCAGCTGCCCCTTAGCTCATTCTGGGGCAGCAGTGATAGTGGCAGTGATGGTAGCATCAGTGAAACTCCGCGTCAAGAGTAATGCATCACACCAGGTACATTCAGAAACATGCCAGGCTTCGTGCTCCCACTGCACAGGGAGAGGGCAGCATTGCACTTGGAGCTGCAGATGCCTAAGAAGACTCAAAAATCTTCTTCTAATGAGGAAATAAGCACTGCCTGAGCAACCACACGCTCCTGCCTCAAGAAAAATGCAAGTAGTCCAGGAGAAAAAAGCATCCTGGCAGGCAGAGCTGGCCCACAGATGGAACTTGATGTCATGCACTATTATAAATAACATTTTACTTCAATTACAGGGTTTCCAAACCCATCATAAAGATGGATGGACAGGCATGTCTCTGCTATGGCTTATTCCAGATTTTCTGTATGACCAGAGATTCTATATATGATCCTGCTGGATTAAAAAAATTTGCATTTTAAAAATTCCAATTCCTATAATTGTTTATGACAAATTAATCAAGCAAGGCATCAACTACAACCAGCAGCAAGTCCATCATATTTAGTAGTGATCTCCTATAGACCTTTGTTTCTTCAGAAGGCATAGCACTATTCATGTAAAAGTAGACTTTAAAATTAATATTGAAACCTAATTCTAAAATCCTAAATTAGGGACTGTAAGCACTTCTCAACACATCTCATTTGCAGAGGGCAGGGAGTTAAAATATATTTTGTGACATTTTCTAGCTGTTCTTTTGCAGATGATTGCAATCTCAACCAAATCCAAGAAAGATGGAAACAAATTTGTGAAAGGGAACAAATTATTTAAACTGACCTCTTCATGATGCAACTGACAGCTGCTCTGAGGAAATTCCACCCAGCCCAGCAGGTTTTTTTTTTGGAGGAATAGCCATACATCCCCATGGCAAGGCCTGACACTAAGCAAATCACTGTACCCAGCACTAGAACACAGTGATTATTACCAGCCTATGACCCAAGGCCAGTTCTAAAACAGACCCTGAGGTTTATCACCAAGCAGTCAGACCACCCTTAGTTTTGGAACTTCTTACCATATGGCATTTGACACTAAATGCTCTTTTATAGATTATTTGAATTAATTATATATTTTTTTATTGTTTATTTTTAAACAAGTGTCACTTGATAGTCTACAGATAAAAGACTCTTGTAGTTTCCACAAATATGATCAAAGATAAATTTTACCTCTTGACGCTGAAGTGTTTTGGATAAATGCCTATATAGACACAGATAAGGTTGGTAATAAATTCAGTGCCTGAAGTCAAAGCCTAGCAAACTCAGACTACAAATAATGTCAGGTTCTGGTAAAGAGGATTATTACCCACTGCAACAGTTCCTTGAAGACTGTTGTATCTGGACTGAAAGATCCTGGCTGAGAAAATGCCTTCCTAAAAATCATACTTTAATATGAACAAAATGAGTTTAATGCAAGACAGTCATCTTGGTGGTCCATGTGAAATGGACAGCTAGAGAATCATGAGTCTCACGTCATCTAATCTATTTACAAGCATTTGAAATTTCGCAAAGAAAGAATATTAAAGATGAATACTTCATTGCTTTGAAGAATATGGTAATGTAAGCATCCAGCAAAAAGCACTTCAAAAACTGAGACCTACAGCCTAATAATTGACCCATGCTTTGCTGTAAATATTTTCCTTGTAGGAAACAAAAAAAGGTTAGAAGAGGCTGGAAATCCTTCTCAACAGCAGTGTTAGAGATCATTCTATAGGTCAGCAAAACCATTCCTTTGATGCCTAAAATGGATAATTCCCTGCAGTCTTCCCATCTTTTGATTTATTCCTGCTTTCTAGTGACTCAATCCCAATGAAATAGGAGAACATATGAAAAATAAATTTATCAAACACACCAAATCTACAAGCCATGGCAAGGTTGACTTGAACTAACAAAAAACCATGAAAATCTTTGGAGTTCATGAGACCAATCATTTTTAGCACTTCACCCCCATTTCTCTAGTCTTTAGAGGGCTGTTTGATTTCCTGTACCTATTTTTACCAGCTTCAGCACTATCATTTACCTGATTCTGTAGTTTTAGCTGTCGTAGTTTCATACTTTCATCTTCAAAGATGCTGCCAAAGCAAAATAAACAAATCAATTAATTATTGCTATTAAACAGTTTGCATTACAAGAGCACAGGATATTCTCAGACAAACTTCATCATCAATACTTAAAAATGACTGCTAGGCATTACTTCCATCTCACATGAATACCAAGACACAAGGTATTAAAAATAAAACATATTCTATCATAAATAAGACTGAACTCTGGTTTAGTCCCCCGCAAACCTTTCTGAAAAGACTTTGAAAGCCCCAAAGGCTTCATTACTGGTAGATGGATTACTAACCTCTATTGAAGTGGGGCTAGGAGACAGTTTACCCCTGAAGGCTTGACACAGTTCAGATCAATTCAGTAAAGTCCCTGCTCCTTCATAGGATATCCAATTCCAAATTAATTCAGTTTTGTCTTGGAGTCAAACCTACATAATTTTCTCTTCCTGCCAGATGTTCCAGAACTACAGTTAATACCTGAGAGAATCTGTGTTTGCAACATCTGACATTATTTCTTAAAGGTAAAAAAAGAATATTTTCCCTATTTTAATATTTTGTACATAACTTTCATAAAAACTCTGATTTTTTTGTTCCAAGTTGTGTTCCACACAGACTTCCCATTTCCTTTTATATGATAGTGAATTATTCCATAAAATGCAATTTAGAGCAGTTAACCCCACAAAGGGGAAATGTTAATTGACTCTTAAGCACATATTCTGCCAACTACAGTTGTGCTCTTCCCTTCAACACAGTTTTGACAAAGACTCTGGAAGCAAGAAAGCACCAGGAAGAAGGTACTTAATGTGGGAAACAGACAAACATTATATATTTTATTAATAGCATGTAGAAAAGCAGGGCAAGCCAGAAATTCAATTTAAACAGGAAATTCTCTGTCTGGTCTAGGTATCCATAAATGTCCAATGACATGAAGTCACAAGCTGGCAGCCAGTGCTGAATATAACCCTAACAAGGAAAACCAGAGATAGACAGAGAGAGCAGAGCTGGGGTTTCTGCAAAACACATGCCACGGAAATTGGATTACAGCACACAGAGTTAAGGAGAGAAGAAAAGCCTGACTTCCCTTAACCCCTAACAAACCCACGTTTGACTCAACTTCAGGCAAGCAGATGACAAATCAAAGGTCCTTAAAAACAAACTACCCCAGTAAACACAGACCCTGCTCTGGAAGGTTGAAATATGCAGAAAAAGAGTTCATATCATATATACAGAGAAAGAGTACACATCATATATAACAACTTGTATACTTTAAAGTTGATACTAATTTTCCAACCAGTAGTATTTTAAAACAAGTTAAGACTGCCATTGGTTTTTTACTCCTCAGTTTTCCTTATTTCTATTCTTTTTTTTTTCTATGAATTTCAAGTATCACACAACAGGTCTAAGACCTTGAAAACATCTTGTTTCTAAAAACTGATGTTACTCCTCACATGGACCTGTAATACATATCTTGGATTCTAAGGGAATGGAGGGCCTGGAAATATTAGTGTCTTTCTTGAATAAGGATGGAGAGCTGTGTATCCCCAAGGCAACAGTTACAGTAGCACAGTCATCTTCACTAGAAAATAGCCACAACGTAAGAAAGAAACAAGCAGAAGCACATCTACTGAGTGCAGCACAATATACAACAGTTGTCACATGAAACTTCAGCATAAAAGGTGACATGCGTATTATTTATAGCATAGGTGATGGAACAGGGCATCTTTAGCAAAGTCTGAAAAACAACTGAAAGTTCCACTTAAAATATTCATGCCAAAAAACAAACAAACAAACAAACAAACAAAAACCAAACCAAACAAACAAACAAACCACAATAAAAAAACAAACCCAAAAGGGAGAGGGAAGAGTCCTTTTCTTCTCACATACCTACTGACTTAAGAAATTGATGACATTTGTTAACTGCAGTTGAGAGTTTGTTATAAAGCAATCTATGTACCTGTGATTGATAACAGACTTTCAGACACATTCTGATGGACACAAAGGTGTCCTGTGTAGGTACAAGCTGCTATCTGTGGTTTTGTTGCTTTTCCTAGCAGAAAATGTATCCCCAAACAATTTGTGTCTCTTTAGAAAATCAGAAGAAATAAACACTACCACTTTAGGAAATAAGTTGACAAGGTTTCCTTTCTACCTGGAAAATGACAAAGTGCTGAAATAGCAGGACTCACATGCATGCCTTGTGGAAATCTTAAGTGAAAATTATTTCATGTTCATACTTCGTATGTTAAACTATTTTCTACCTAGACTGAAATAAAGTTACATTATGTAACCAGAGCATAACTCAGACTACACAGCGCCTCAACTCAGTTAAGTGCCACTTAACTGATGCTTGAACATAAAGATTCTAACAGGTCACAGAGCTTGATAAAGGAAAAAGATAACAAAGTGTTCTCTCCTACAATTTACTTTTAAACACAAACCAAAATTGCCGAGTCGCAGGCAAAAGAAAACGAAAGCAACCATCAATGCTAGCCATTTTAAAGTGCAGGGATTCACACAAGCAGTAAAATAAAGTCATGAGCAATGCAGCACTATAAATACTAGCTTTAAAACACCCCTTTCACACTATATTTTTTTACTGCTCCTGCAACCTTTCTTCTAGAACTTGTCATTATGAAAACATAACATAATAACCTGTCAAAAAAGATATTCCCACACTTCAAACCTTTTTCTATCCCACACAGCAGAGTTGGTGTTGTTACAAACTTTAACAGGAAAACGCTGTGCCAGTCACTCCCACAGCTCACCACTAAGGAATGCAAGTGGTGTGCTAATCCAGCTGCAGGCTTCAAACAGAAATTCTCCTTCAACTGGACTGACAACACTGATCTGTGCTCTTTGGACATGCCCACACCACACCACTGCACTCTTTGCTTTGCTTTTCTGTTTAAAGGGCTTATGTGTAATAAGAAAAATTAAATATCCATCAGGAACAGGAAAAATAAGGAGAATTTCCATAGCTACAACACCACAGTTAAAAACAGGGGAAAAAAATCCCAACCACCAAAGCAGTTGCCCATTTACCCTTGATAAATAAGAACTGAAAATTTTCAAGCAGTCTGTATCAACGTCCTCTCCCCAACCACTGCAGCACAGCAGCTTACAAGAGATCCTGCCACAGACACCACTGCTACATTTACCAGAATCCACCTGCAATCCTACTGAAGCTGCATGACAGGTAACAGACACGTGCCACAGAGAAAGGAAAGATTACCCAGAGCAGAACATATAAGGACAGACTAATGATAGTGCAGGATACAGAATAAAAATGAGAGTGGGAAAGCAACTTAAATAATATTTAATAAAACATAGAAAAAGATGGCAGGATGCAAAGGAGTTCACAGATTTGACACAGATTAACAAAAAAAGACCTATTCCAAACAAAAATTGCAATACTGTCTCTGGAAACTGGTTGAGGAAGAAAATTTATTTCTAACGCATTTTCCAATCCACAAAAGGGTGGAGTCCTGACACAGCTGCAATTGCACATTTTTGGGAAAATGCATAGCATACCATCCATAAGAGTGAAGGTTAACCAAATTTTTCTGCCTTCCCCAAGGCAAAAGAGTGGGATTTTTTGGCAAAGACAGGATATTCTTTCCTTCATAATTAATAAGCAGTAAGTCTTCCAAAGTAAACTGATCTGTTGCAAGTGAGCCATAAAATGCCACACCTATTTCTAAGTGACACTGCTGAAGTTGCATCAACATTTCATTAAATTATTTTTAAGCAGATGATACTTCAATAAAGGCAAGTTTTAGTCAATCTGCCTTTTTTTACAGAAATCAGTAAAATCATTTTGACCTTTGATCCCTCTACCCCTCAAAAACACTAATGCCAATATAATACTGTTTTAAGAAAGGGTTCAGTATATTTGTTTGTAAAGTTTTTCACCTTCTGAATATATTATTAGAACAATGACATGGAAAGAATGAACACCTAGTTTTGGAAGCAATTCTGAATGAGTGAATAAACAACTGTCTTGGATTTGCTTTAATATAGAAACTGGGTCTCACATAATACAGATTAAGATTTATCTCAGAATATTTGAAAATAAGTATAAAATGAACCAATAAGACAAATAAACTCAATTGCCAGACCAGCGTGGATTAAGAGAGCAACTAGAGACAAGCACTGAGATCTGCATATCCTACTTCATTTCATAATACACCTGAATCCACTCCTCTGAAGTGGAGTATACTCTGAAGAATATATTCCTGCCAATAACTTGTACCAACTATCTGAACAACTTACAAATTAAAGACCAATTTACAACTCAAAAAAGATCCTAGAGAAACAAAATTACAAGCTAATCCTTTAAAACTTCTGCTTCTACCTACCTGCAGGTTTAAAAATGGAATTTTAATGTGAAATTATCAGGTGGTTTTCTTTAAAGCCACACAGATTAGACACACATCAAAAACACCCACTATCTGCCCTTCCCCACTAACCACCCCCCTAAAAAAACCCCAAAAAAAAAAAAAAAAAAAAAAAAAAAAAAAAAAACAAAAAAAAAACAAAAAAAAAACAAAAAAAAACCAAACCCAAACCTGAAAAGGCTGATGCCCTGAAGAATATCTATATATTCTTTGCATGTATCTATATACATATGGATATGTTTCACCTATATTGTGGCAAAACAGCTGCCCCAACAACTCATAGCACCAGGAATACTGCACTGAAGAAAGGAATTCAAGCCAAAACTAATCTGAGGAGCACATGCTACAAACATTAACAGGTTAATAATTTTTTTTTGTTGACTAAACCCATGAAAGGAGTGAATATAATGCAAGCCTATACTTGCAGCACTACATTTTCCATACTTGCATCCATTTTGGGGTGACTGTTCACATGCCAATTGTAATTAGATAAATAATGATGCAGTTTAGTACTGACTGACCACAGTCAAGTCAATGGAGAAGAAAGGATTTATCAGTACAGGAGACACGAGCTTCTATTTTCTTCACAGTACTTGTTCCAGTGATTTTGTAAGGTAAAATGAAACTGTGCAGGCAAACTAAAATGACCACTCAAAGATCCCACCTGCCTTCAGTTTCAAAATGGTCTCTGTGGAAGCACAAAACCCTAGTATAAAATAATCATCTCAGAAGTGCAGTGGGACATTCTCTGCACTTTTACACATTAACACAAACACAACCTCAATAAGGTAAAGTAACAGAATATTGAGAAATGAAAGGTCCATAGGAGAAAAGCTGAATTATGGTTAAACAAAGAATAAAGTATATGCTGTTTGTTGAGATTTGTTTTTCAGAAAGTGATTCATATTGTTTTGGTGGACAACAAGTTTATCACAAGCCAGTAATTCACTCTCTCAAGACAAAGCATCCTGGACTGCATTAGGGAAAACACTGCCAGCAGGCTGAGGGAGTGACACCATCCCACCACGAGTTGCTATGTCCAGCTCTGGACTTCTGGGAGCAAGAAAGAGATGGACATACTGGAGCAGAACCAGCAAAGGGCCACAGAGGTGCTTAAGGGACCAGAGTCTCTTTCACGTGAGGTGAGGCTGAGAGAACTGGGCCTGGAGAAGCGAAGACTCAGGAGGTAACTTATCTATGTGTATAAATACCTGATGGAAGGGTGTAAAGCAAATAAAGCCAGCAGTGCCTACTGACAGCACAAGAGGCAATGGACACAAACTAAAGCACATGAAATTCTACCCAACATCAAGAAAAAGTTTCCAGACAAAGTGGTCGAATATTGGAACAGGTTGCTCAGGAAGATTGTAGAGTCTCTATCTTTGAAGATATTTTAAACCCAACTGGATATCATTCTGTGCAATCTGCTCCAGCCAGCCCTGCTTAAGCAGCAGGGTTGCTCCAGATCACCTCAAGAAGCCCCTTCCAGCCTCTGTGATTCTGTCTGGTTGGGTTCTAGAGGTCACAAGTTTAGATCCTGAGTGTGAGAGCACAAACTAGATGCCAATAAAAAATACAGGCTGTTGCAAGAAAATGCAACAGGAATAAAAGTATGATGAAAAGGTTACATTTTGAGCTCAGAACTATTTTGACTACTGTATTGCTTAGTGTTTTACACACCATTCAAAAATGACTTATTGTCGGTTTGAAAGACAGGTACCTGCCAGCAAGAAAAACCCTGGAATCTCCCTTTGAATAGAGAATGTAAACCCCCTCCCTCAGATTATTATAATTCTGCAATTGGAGGCTCTCAGGCAAAGATTTGGGAGTGGGAATAACAGTTCTTTACTAGGAATATTAGACAAAGCAAAGACAAATACAAATGTAATAGCACTAAGAGACAAGCAAAAACAAAGAAACAACAAAACCTCAGAAAATGCCCTGGCAGAGTCAGGGATGTGACCTGACACCCTGGGTATCAGGGTGGTGAAAGCAGTCCAGATGAAATCCTCCTTGAGCAGTAAATGCAGTTCTATGAAGTGAAAATAGTCCCGTAGGAAAGTCCGATGGTGAAGAAAAATGTGTTCAGTCTTCCTCTGGAGAGAAATCCAGTGGAGAGAGAGAAAACAAGTAGGGTCCCCTGGTACTCCAGTCCTTTCGGAGAGGTGTGGAGACGTGTCCTTGGACCAAACTGCCCTTCACTGCTGTTCCACCCGGAGAAACCTGCTGCCTCCTTTGTTTAAGTCAAGTATCCATAAAGTACCCAGCAATTAGTTACCTAGCAAACCACCAGGAAAAAATTCCAAAAACACAAAAGAAACAGATCCAACTCCCAACACTTATCAAGTACCAAAGATTAGCTCCTCTAACTTGGAACAGGGAAATAGAGCAAGGATAACAAATCAGCACTCTCTAACAAAAAAAAAACACGACTTCTATTTGGACGATAAAGAAGAGTGCAAACAAAAGCCTGTGTCATTCTCTGCTATACTACACTGGGAAAACAGAAAGGAGATTCTTGTTTTTCTTAGTCACAAGTCTCAAATAAATTCATTTCTGCAGACCTAAAGCAAAATAAGTATTCTTCTCCTGGAAGGAAGGCCAAGAGAAGCCAGAAATCCAAACAAGCCATTAACCATCAAAGCCATTATCAGTGCTGGGAGGGTGGCCCAGAGGAACACAATCATAAGAATACACACATAAACTTATATTTTAAGTGTGTAGCCAAACAGGGGGTTTCAACTGGGTTTTTATCATAATTCTTTCAAGAAAAGGGAGACAAGGAACCTCCTGTCGGGCATATTCCTTAAGAGTTCACAACTTGTGACTCCATGACTCACGACTTTTCAGCTCCTAACCACCACAACAACTGCAGAGCACTATGCTTCAGGTTTATTCAGTTGAACCTAATGAAACTTAGGTTTCTGCTAAGGAAAAGAGAAAGTTATTCCACAAGCAGAACTTCACCTTTCTATTTAATGTCTCTTAACTACATGCTTGAAATCCCCATGGTCATTTCACTTATAGACACACCTCTGCCTAAGAAAAGAGGAAAGCAAGATCCCCAGGAGGTTGGAATTCTGTCTCCTGTGATCTTCTGTTTGTGAATTATTAAACCTTGCCTGTCACTTTTGTTGATGTTGTACCTCATTACAACAGGAAGCCAGTGAAATGTAGAGCAGCCATTATTCTCTCCTAGCAACAAAGGCAGCAGTTAAATAGCACATGCTATGCTTAATCCAGACCAGGTAACAAAACTCAAAGTTCCCTGAAAAGAAGTGAATCACACTTGACAAGATGAATTGCACTTGTGTAAGAGTATTTCAAAGTAAAAATAGGGAAAGGAACATGAAATTTTCCAAACTGACACTCTAGAATTGATTGTAGACCTTTACTTCCAGTCCAGATTTTTTTTTTTTATTTTAGAAAAATTGAAAGGGAAAGCCATTAAAGAGACAGAAACAGCAAAATGTCATTTAGGTCTCAAACTAGGTGACTTGGCAAGATATCACTGCTTGATTTTAGCTCTTGTTTTTTGCCTCAGATTTCACATAAGAATGCAAAGTCAGAAAGGAATGTAGAAGCACCCAGACTCCTATAGCAAGAACACAGGCAGTTAAGAGTTCCAACTTCCCAGAGTGTGTTTTATAGAGCACTAAAAGTTGGCGTAAATGTTCTTGCAGTAGTCCAAGGCAACATCTCCATGCATATCAGCAAACCCACTTTGAAGAGAATTCATCCCATGACCCAATTACAACACAGTTTTATTTTGGAGATCACTCAGCTGTGCCTCAGCAACAAAACAAGAGTCTGGAGCCATCCCAGTGCAAGTCTGGTCGCAGAAAGTTTTCACACATACAAAGCCATAATTGTTAAGTCAGTGCATTTTTCCCTCCTACAAATGCCACACTGTGATTAAAAAAAAAATTAAAAAGCAGAAGAGAAAAGTAATGGCTCTCTATCAAAAAAAAAAAAAAAAAAAAAAAAAGGGTTCATCAGTAACCTAAATTATAGATGATAAGAGATGGGAAAAGAGCTAACTAGAAACTAAAGAGATCATCCAAACAAGGTTGTTCAACTTTAGGACATCTCTTTGCAATTGCTGTTACTAAGTGAATCTCAAATTGTATTTGGAAATTTTAGTCACAGGTTGCCTTTTCTCTCTTGCTGCTGCTGTCTACATCACAAGAAGTGAGGTGACTCCTTCATTCACATTAACAGCAGCAGCATCAAACTGCAAAAGGTTTTCTTTTCAGTTGAATCTGTACTCCAATGAGTATGTATCAACCACACTTATAAAACATTTACAAGTTTACTCTCACTTTGGCAGATTTCTTCATTATAATGTTTAGAGCTGAAAAGGGTGAAGCAAACAGAATACTAAGCCAATTCTTCTTCATCTAAGGACAAGACTTGCAGAATTTTAAGTCCTGGAATTTAACAAACGTTGCTTGTTAATTTTAAGAAGGTCACTGGTGGCTAAATAAAAATACCCAAGGACTAACAGAGATGCTGAGAGGCTTTTAAAAGGAATTTTAAACTTACTTGTCTTTTATGGTTTACAAATATAACTAAAATAATTAGTAAAGTTTTTTGTCTTTTTTCTCCTCAAAATCATAATTATGGTGCATTTATACAAAATACTCAAGCCCAGCAGGCACAGAGATTCTTGACAACTTCAAGTACACTCAGGTCTTTAAACTGTGGACAGGGCTTTTGTCCTGACAACAGTACTATTTTTAAGTTTTCAACTTCTCTTAATCCGTGGGCTCTTAATATTTTGAAAATTGAGCTTATTGGCAACAGGCTGTTTTTCTTCATTAACTTCGGGAGACACTGAGGAAATATCCCAGAGTTCACAAACTGAAAGCCACTAACTGATGCATGTCTGGACCCCAAGGAAGCATTCAAATGAGGGCAGGACTACTGTAGCTGACATGCAGTTTTGTAGTCTCCGTAGACTCAGTCAAGATTTTTGCCCCTTGAAAATTCTGTTCCTCTTACATGACATCTGCAAGTCAGAAGCTGAAGCATATTTGGAATGCAGGGTGTGGGAAGCTTTAAGCATTCCTGTATACTCTGTGATTAGTGTGCAAAAGAGCAAAATCCATTGGTCTCCAAGATTCTAAAATACATACTACCACAAGAAACAAATTTCCTTCACAATATTTTAAAAGTTTACAATTAATTAGAATTACTTTTACCTGAATGTTTCTACACTAATCACTTCATGGTAAGTCTCCAAATGGACTTTCCCAAATAAGAGAGAAGGTCTAGCACTTACCAAAACCATGAAACAGCAATATCAAGTTTATCATTTTCTAAAGCATTAAGACAGTTGTGCCATGTTTACCTGAAAGCCAAATTTTAAAATGAAGTTGAGCAATTCCAGTTGCAGTCAGTTCCAGTGGAAAAAGTCTAACACAACACAGTATTTGCAAGTGACAGCCTGTAGATGGCCTAAATCCAAGATCTCTGCTTTCTATCGATCATCGTGTATTCCACAGCACATTTATGAAACAATATGCATTAATTTTTGACTAGTAATTCGACTCTGTCCATCAGAAATAAAATACTTCCAATATCTTTATGTGTATTTTTCACATTGCTCAATAGTAAAGGCATTCCACCCCGGGGGGAAAAATGGCAAAAAAAAAATAAATGCAGCCAACCAGTTCTCAGGTACAGCTTTGTTAAGCTTTACCTGTAGGACCTTCATTGCCATGAAGTGCCAGTTATTATGTATCACATTTACCTTTTCTAAAAGCTCCACTATTTGGACAACTGACAATTATTTTATCAAACAAGAGTTCTTGTAACCAGATTAGTGGCTTCTGGATAATTTTATTATTTTCATCTCAGAAGAAGAAGAACCTTCCTCGGAATACAAACATTTGTCTTCCTTGAATTTATTACCATGCTGATGAACACTCCAGAAAAATAAACACCCCGAAAAATAACAAGCCTTACAGATCTACTTTAAAACTATGTACTTTTCTTTAGGTTCATGTATTCTAGTTTTCTTACCTTAAGCATAGAGACTAAGAAAGCTAAAGAAATTGATGTTTCTTTAATAAACTGGGATGGGAGGGAAGCAGCTACCCCATAAACTGCCATTATCTTTAGCCTGTTTCTGGGGGCACCCATAAAAGCACACAAGACAAGTTTCTTAGCAGAAAGAAATTATGCCACTAGAACTGTTATCAGAAGAGCAGCATTATCTCCTGTAGCGTCAACTCTGTCAAACTTAAAGGACTACTGTGCAGGTAAATTTACACATATCTGGACATCATTTCCTTAAAGTTGTTTCAGAATTGCTAGACAACCCGAGGCCTTTCAAGTCTGCATAAAGAAGTCATCTAATGTTCCATAGCATATTTGGTGGATCCAAGCAATTACAGGACCCTTTCTAACTCTACTGTTGCTTTTCATACCCCTTAAATTACCAAATGTAACAATGTATGTAAAAAAAAAACCAAACTGTTTCTCTTTTGCACTGCATCCATTATAATTTCACTACCCGAAGTTTAGGTTTCTCTCTACTTGCTTTTCTTCTTTATATCCAAACAGGCACAAAGACAGATTTTCCTGGGTTTTTTGCAATCACACCAATTCTGCCAAAACCCGTTTTCTCTGCTTGCCAGTACACTCACATTTCATTTCAAATAATTTCGATTTTGAGCTACTTAAGTGCCACAAGCATAAAGTCTTTCCAAAACCGCTTCTCCGTAGTTCACAGCTGTTTTTCCTATTACATCAGTTGAGTTCATTTCAGTTATTCCTCCTTTTTTCTCTTGCAAAGGCACACCGAGGGTGATACTAAATACCCAGAGAGCTTCATTAGGAGCAGAGGGGCTGAATAACACTGCAAAAACGCTTCACAGCAGCGCCTGGAAACCAAGAGTGGACCGAGACACCACAAAACCGGTTTAATCTACAAGTATTCAGATGATGCACACCAACGCTGAAGAGCGAAGCACATAAAATACACCCGCACATGAAAGAGCAGTACAGCTGTTGCCGGGGCAGCGCCGACCCGCGTGGCCGCTGCCGTGCGGTTCCGCCCGCCCGGGCCCTGCTGCGGCCGCTCCTCCCGGCACCG
>WBNO01007606.1:0-54663 GCA_013400575.1 Peucedramus taeniatus | reverse complement strand
CTTGATGTCAGCTTGCAGCATGCACTTGGGACTCTCCAAAGAGACACAGTTGGTGGTGGTGACAGCTTGCCTCTGGAAGGCATCCTTCTACCCGCCCCGTCCCCAAGACCCTCCCCCGCGCCCGCCCCGGCGTTTCCCAGAGGCTCTTCCAGGCGCAGTAGAGGGCCTGGCTGGAATCACGTCCCCTCTTCAGCCCCCGAAGCGACAAGGTTTGTTCGGGCGTGTCCTTGCACGCAGCAGAGTGGCTGCTCCCTCCAGGTCAGGTGTGGGCCTGTCTCCTCGAGAGCTCCATGTCTGCCTTCACCAGGATGTCCGCAGCGCTCAGCTTGCCTTGCTGCCGCAGATACTGCATTATATGCGGCCGCCGTCTCCAGGTGACCTTTACTCCGTACTCGTGCTCGGGAGTATCTGTAACCAGCACTGCGGCCGCCTCACCTCTCTCATAGGGATCAATATCCAATGGCAACTCTTCTTCTGGATGCCATGCGTTACTACTTTGTAATAGAGTGTTGCTGCATCTCCCGTTCCTCGGGGAAGGAACCTGTGCAGCCTCTGCATCTGGTGGACTAGGGACTTCTTGCTCTACAGGCTGGGGAGCAGGCTCTCCACAGTTGTCTGGACTCTCCACCTGGATATTGGCGTTTGGTGCTGTCCCTTTCTTAGGCTGGTTGGGAGAGCATTGTGCATTCTTTCTCAAGCCATTTGGAACATCCAGCGGAGGGGCTGCATGTCCTTCTGGATTCTCAAAAGTTAAAGGGGAAAATCTGCAGGCTACAGCTCCTCGACAAGCTTCTCCTGCATGAAATGAACTGTGGTTGGCATCCTGATTATAGGGCTTGTGAGGACCACGATGCTTCTTCTGGCATGCTTTCAACACCACTGACTTAGTTGTGTCAAATTGTGGGCACACCTGAAGGGAAAGATATAATAATAAGATAAAAACCCAACCCTATCCTACAGACAATACTACTTCCCCACCTTTTTTCAGTGTGTTCATTGAGTGATTTGTTCTGCAGCAAAGCAAATGAGTCACTAACAAAGCTGCTATGCATGAGATACCTCTGAATTTCAACATCATGGTCTGCTGCTTTTCTCTGGAAAGTCATTGGGGTGCAAGTGAGCTGTTCTCTGGCAACTCACAGAGAACTCAAGATATGGGTTTTAAAGGAAATCTAAGTGATGTCTACTCCTGTAACCCCTGCAGATTTAAGAAAGTTCAGAATGGATCCTTTTTCTTTCTGTGTCTGAGCATAACTCAAATAGATTAAAAGAACTAAATCCTCAGCCTCCCCAAAGAAGTAGAGGCTGAACTGGGAGAGCAACACAAAATGATTGAAGAATGCCCACTTAGCTCAGTCCCCTTAGATGATGTTAATATGGTGTTCAAAATCTTCCCCCAAAACTTCTTTGTTTCAAAACATAGTTAATTTCTGTCTTGAGTAACAGATCACCCAAAATCCATTTCTACAATCACCTTCCTATAGAAGAGATGGTCCAAGCTCAACAGTCTGTATTTCTTTGAATGATTCTGGACTCATACTCAAACCCTGAAAATCCTTTTATTACAGTGTTCTTTGTCTTCCTGGTTGTCAACGCAAGAGTCAGATTGCAGTTTGCTTTTCCCAAGAGCACACCAAACTGAGTTCTTGCTACGGTAACTACAGATCTCCTTCAGCATCCCTAAGTTACTGTATAGTTCCTCAAAATACTGAGTGCAGTTTAACTAAGGATGGTGATTGTCTGGTGTACAGCTGAACTGTTTGAATCCAAAGCCTTTTTGCAGAACAAGAGAAATGATTCTGTAAAATTGTGATTCCAGCACATACTTAACATAGTGCTTGATTTTAAGGATATGGTTTCCTGGCTTCAGAGAACATGTAGGGTAGGTTTTACCTATGCAGGAACCTAGTAGTGAAAAAGGCATGAAAAACTTAGATAATGCCAAAAAGAGAGGAGCAGAAAATCAGTTTTCATTGAAACAAGTTGACAGACACTCTGCAGAGGATGCCTCCAGAAGTTACAAACCTACCACAGTTTCCAAACTGAGAAATATTTAACAGTTTCAGTACTGACAGCTTCAAACAAATTTTAGAATGCTTGTATTTCAGGAATCAAAGAGCTACCAGAGTGGATGTTTCCACCTCTTCCAAACAAAATGAATGCTTATTCACAGCAGTTATTTTACTTAGTGATTCACAAACCATAGAGCTATCTGCCTCAAGCAGATATAAAAAAAAAATAAAATTAAAGAGGAAAAATTTGAAGATGGTCTACTTCAAGGTTAAGACATCACAAAAACACCTGCAGGTCAACAGGAACAAAGGAATGTTTAATGCAGGTTTGAAACCACACTTCCTGACCTTGCTTTGTGAAGAACAGAGTAAAGCAGCAATAATGTTTAAACAGAGCTCCCCTAGGTGGTGGCTACTGTTGTATAGGAACAGTCTGTCTTTGCTGCAGTTGTTTGCTTAAAAAAGGCAAATCTTTACATTACATGATATAAGGAGTATTTTAGGACATGGCAAACAGTCCCAAGAAAATGAACGCATCAGAAGATTGGTATGTAGAGAAACTACTCAAAACACAAAAGTGGAAAAGAGGGCATGTTAGAACAAATGATTCTGAAGTGAAAACCTATGTTCTCTAAATTTAGCAGTGTCAGATTTAAACAATGCACCCATTACTTTAACATGTAACATTTAGAGTTCAGCAGTTATTTCAAACAGCAAGCTGATAAGAAAAATCCCCCCTAATGTTTATTTCATGCAGGGTTTTTGGTTGCCAAGGAAAACAGTGTTTTCCTGATGGGAATAATTTTTCTAGAAGACAAATATTCATTAATCAGTACACACTGCACACAGTTTATGTCTTCAAGTAACCAAGACCTTAGTGCTTATTCTTAGAATGTGATGCAACTCAAGCACTTACTTATGCTTTAGATTGACAGAGGGAATTTAGGTCTGGGCTACTTAATTTTCCATATCCAGAACAGATAACTTTCTGTTAAGACATACAGGAGAAACTTGAAAAGTGTTGCTGTGGGACACAGGAGAAAAAATATTTTATACCAACCCAGGCTGCAGGGGTGTTCAGGTCCACAGGTTTTGTAGGCACACATCTGGGATTCTCAGCCAAATGCAGTGGAGCTTCATAACAATGGATGGGTCCTGCCTGTGGCTTCTCAAGGAAAATCAGCTCTGCCTTCCTGATCTTGTGGGTGCACTTCTTCTTTGGAGGCATCAAAAAGTGTGGTAAAACTACTTAGAAACCTCATGATGCTTGTTAGAGCCAATTGAAGAAAGAGGGAAGCACCCCAAGGAGATGCTAAAGTGTTCTCAAATCTGTAGAAGGCAAATAAATGGATTTGAAGACAGACTTGTTTAGAAACCTCAGATGTAGTTTTTAACAAAAGCAAAACATTTATGCAACACATCTTGTGTACAGTGTACACATCTTGAGACATTTTCCCAACAGTAGTTCCAGAACCTTTTGTCAGTTTTCAGGTACATTTAGAAATGCACTGCAGGAATGGGAGCAGCTGACCTCCTGATCCAGCTATATCAAGTTTGCTATCAAAAAAAAATCAAAAAACTTATTTTCTTTTTTTTCAATTCAATCTTGTTTGTAATGCCAAGAAGATATTATAGGGCTAAGATAATCAAAACTCTTTCCCTTTGTGGTTGCTAGCTACCTGTATGTTTTAATTTCAAGAGATTTTAAGTTTGTTTTTTTCTTCTTCACAAAACAGAGTTGACATCTCTCTTCTGTATTCTACAGATCTTGCATGATTTGTTTGGTTTGCCTAATATATAAGTTTGAACGGAAGTAACATTGTATTTAGTTTTCTGTTGGAAAACAGATCACAGAGTCAATTCGGTTGGAAGACATAAAATCCAACCTATAGCCAAACACCACTATGACATCTAGACCATGGCACTGAGTGCTACACCTTCAGGGATAGTGACTCCACCTCCCTGGGTAGCCCATTCCAATGTCTAATCACCCTTCCTGTGAAGAACTTCTTCCTAATGCCCAACTTAAACCTCCCCTGGAGCAGCTTATGACGATGTCCCCTTGCTCCATCACTAGGCGCCTGAGAGAATAGAGAGAAAAGACCAACCCTGACCTGGCTACAGCCTCCTTTCAAACAGCTGTAGAGAGCAATAAGGTTCCCCCGAGCCTCCTTTTCTCCAGGCTGAGCACCCCCAGCTCCCTCAGCCACTCCTCACGTGGTTTGTGCTCCAGACCAGCTCTGCTATCCTTCTCAGGACCCACTCCAGCACCTCAATATCCTTCTTGAAGTGACGGAGCCAGAACTGGACACCGCACTCAGTGCCCCGGCACTGCCGAGTAGAGAGGAACGATCCCTGGTCCTACTGGCCACACTATTGCTGATACAGGCCAGGTGCCATTGGTCTTCTTGGCCACCTGGCCACAACTGGCTCATATTCACCCAACCTGACTTATCATAGATCAGCACAGACAAGGAAATTTGGTAACATTTCATGAGAAATGTATGAGACTGCAACAGCCTGACTGCTTACCTAAGTCGCAGCGTGCTTAGGGAAGCCTGCGGGGCCCGCTAGCCCGGGGCAGCCGTGACACACACGTTAAACGGTAAAACCCCGTAGCTCTTCACCAGGGGTCAGCGCACTGCCGGCGGCCCGGGCGCACGGCAGTGCTCCCAGCCTCGAGCAGCATGGTCGAAGGAAGCTGCCAGCACTGCCCCAGCCGGGGCGGGAGCGGCCGTCCCGGGACACGGACGGGGCGGGCGGGACAACGCGACGCCAGCAGCGGCCCGGGCTCTGCCCGCCCGCACATCCGTATCCCCCGCNGCCCCCGCCGCCGCTCACTGGCACAGGCCGGCACGTGACCGGACCAGCGCTGCGCCAGGCGCCAAATTCAAACCGGGTGCGCTCCGGGAGCGCCGGGGTCGCTGCTGTCCCGCATCGACCCTGCCTGCCCCGGCCCGGCAGCTGGTGAGTCGCGACCGGTGCTCGCCGCGGTCCTCCAGGGCCCCTGGCAAGGGTCGGCACCCCTCGGAGGGTCACGCTAAGACCACCGCGCGGCCGGGAGAGGGCAGCGCCTAGGCCCGGTCCGGGGTGGAAGGCCCCGCGGGAGGAGGTAAGGTCGCTGGCCAGGGCGGCAGCGCAGGGGCTGGAGCGGGTGAAGAGCGAGCCTGGAGCGCTTTGGCCTCCCTGCCCCCTAGGGGTCGCGCGTACACAGCGGTGCCCCCGGGCCTCTACGGGGGTAGCAGATTCAAACCTCCTTGGGAAGTGATACGCTCCTGTTCCTGCTCTCAGGAACGCAGCCTGTGCGAGGCTGGCTCAGGGTTCTTCTTTAGGCACTTTCTCTCCTTGAGGGGATGGAGCAGATCGCAAAGGGCCATGCTTGTGCCGGGTGCCAGAGCCGGAATGATCGTCGGGCTGTCTGCTCCCTGTACACAGGGCATCAGCTCAGCTCCTTATCTGCTGGACTCAGCTTTGTATCAATGTAGGGGATTCTTACTGAGAATTTTCTCGTTTACTTGCTGACCCGTCAAATCTAGCAATGCAAAAGGCCTCTATTTTTTCTGTTATTTTTTTTTCTATTCTGCTTGGCATCTCTAATGATAAACAATAAGTACAATTTGCATATTGTTCTGGTATAATTTTCAGAAAGGCACAGGGTCCACCCAATTCCTAATGGCGTTATTGGTAGTATTCTCATAGCATCTTAGCCTAGAAGCAGTGTCTCTGAATATTATTTCCTTTGCTTACAGCTTTATAGTCTAAACCACCTGTTGTCCAAAAGTTTGACATCTAAATTGTATGCTGCTCAATGAATTTACGTGGTTCTTGACAAATCTACGAAAGGAATTATCTGCACATTTACTTTGTGTCTATCTTAAAGCACCTTACTTCTGCTGCATTTATTGTGTGTCTTTGTAGCATTCAGGGTAATCTCTGCTTCCCAGATCTTAAACCCTCTGTAAATTCCCTTTTCACGCAGGTTATGTAATCTGATGCTTAGAGCAATCAGCTATAAGAATCAGCACTGCTGTTTCTGTATTCTACCTCGCCTCCAGCTTGGTGGCTGACTGTGTTACACTACAGCCAAGTCTTTCTGTAAAGCACATGGGCACTGCTCATTATTATGTACTTTATGATGCAAGTTATCTACTCTGCAAATCTCTCTCCCATCCTGTGTACACAAGGTGTGGGTTAGGGAGGTACAGAATGATTTTTCAGTAGCCTTGTCAGCCTTAATAAATGCTTTCACTTTTAATTTTCCTTTTGTGTTTCTAGCTTTCTAGCAACTGCTGAGAATGTGTGCTCTGTGGGAGGTCTCGGGGTGATTTGCTGCACCCTTTATGTTGTACCTTTTGTTTTGCAGGATTTGTTCCTCTCCCTTTCAATGGAGAGTGACAGCATAGATCAATAATGAGGACCAGCCCTCGCAGGCCCTTAATTCTCAAAAGACGAAAACTGACCATCCCAGAGAACGATGAATCCAGTACTTCAGCAAGGGATGAGAACAGAGGTCAGGATGAAAAGGCTCCTAAGGAGGAGCATAGGCAGGAAGACCAACACAACCAACAACCCAGAGACAAAAGGGACTGCGGCCTGCAGAAATTCCCAGCAGGAATAAAGATAATTGACCATCCTACAATGCCCAACACACAGGTGGTGGCCATCCCTACAAATGCTGATATCCAGAGCATCATAGAGGCATTGACAGCAAAAGGAAAAGAGTGTGGCAACAATGGACCCAACAAGTTCATTCTCATTAGCAGTGGGGGCACATCCCGTTCAGCAGGTCCAGCACCATCGCAGCATCTCCCATCAGAGAAGAAAGACAGTGCAGCTGTCAAGGCTGCAGTTAGTCAAGAAAGAGAGAAGAATGTTGCACAGACACCTGGTCTTGCAGGCAGTACAGCGCTCTGGCATTCAGGAGTTGATCCTGTGGCTGGACAGGAACAGGAGACCAACAGTATGTAGCCTTTACCTGGCTTTTTTTATTTTGTTTGTTTGGTTTTTTTTTTTTGTTTTGTTTTGTTCTGTTTTTGTTTGTTTGGTTGGTTGGTTGGTTTTGTCCTGATAAACAAAGAGATGTGAAATAGGCCAAGGAGTGCAGCACTTGCATCTTGGTTTGCAGTAATTATTAATATTTTGTTAATTACAAACTACCTATGGATTTGATTCTAATAATCTACATAGCTTTGCATATGTAGTGAAATCTGAAGGATTATAATAGACATAATTTTTTGGTGGAAGACATCTGAGCTTCTTACTTAAGTTTTGTGCTAAGTCTGTTTCTTGGAGTACTAGATCAACATTGTCCTGTTTTGGTTGACAATAGTCTGGTCTGAGTGTTTGTTTTTAAGGCTGCAGCTCTTTTCAGAAATTGGGCAACTACACATAAAATCAGGAATTCAATGTGAATTCCTTCCACAATATTAATGTTGCAATACCATCTTTTAGAAGTGTGACTGACTTTTGACAGCTGAGATGAAGGGGTAGCAGGGTAACTTCTGAGAAAGCAGCATTATGACGAGGGGAAGGCTGTGTCTGTAGCCTACCCGGGCTTCAGTAAAGCCTTTGGCACTGTCTCCCACAGCATTATTCTGGAAAAGCTGGCAGCCCTTGGCTTGGTCAGGTTCACTTTTCACTGGGTTAGGAACTGGCTGGATGGCTGGGCCCAGAGAGTGGTACTGAATGGTGCTGTACCCAGGTGGTGACCAGTCACTGTTGAGATTCTCCAGGGCTCAGGGCTGGGGCCAGTCCTGTTAACTATGTTATCAATGACCTGGATGAGGAGATCAAGGGCATCCTCAGTAAATTCACAGATGACACCAAATTGGGTGGGAGTGTTGATCTGCTGGAGGGCAAGAGGGATCTAGACTGGCTGGATCCATGGGTCAAGGCCAATTCTGTGACATTCAATAAGACCAGGTACCAGGTCCTGCAGTTGCATTGCGACAGCCCCAGACAGTGCTACAAGCTGGGAGAAGAGTGTCTGGAAAACTGACCAGCAGGAAAAGACCTGCGGGTACTGGTCAACAACAGCTGAACATGAGCCAGTGTGTGCCCAGGTGGCCAAGAAGGCCAGTGGTGTCCTGGCCTCTACCAGCAATAGTGTGCCCAGCAGGACCAGGGCAGAGATTGTCCACCTGTACTCTGCACTGGTGAGGCCGCACCTTGACTTCTGTTTTCAGTTTTGGGCCACTCATGACAGGAAAAACATTGAGGTGCTGGAGTGCAGGAGCATGTCCAGAGAAGGACAACAGAGCTGGTGAAGGGTCTGGAACAAAAGTCTGATGAGGAAAAGCTGAGGGAGCTAGGGGTGTTCATCCTGGAGAAAAGGAGGCTCAGAGGGACCTTATCACTCTCTACAACTGCCTGAAAGGAGGCTGTAGAGCAGTGGGGGCTGCCTTCTTCTCCTAGGCAACAAATGACAGGACAAAAGGCCATAACCTCAAGCTGTGTCAAGGAAAGTTCAGTCTGGACATCATGAAGAATTTCTTCCCTAAAAGGGTTGTCAAGCATTGGAACAGACTGTCCAGGAAGGTTTGGAGTCACCATCCCTAGAGGTGGTCAAGAAACAACTGGATGCTGCAGTCAGTGCCATAGTCTCATTGATAAGGTGGTGTTTGGTCACAGGTTGGACTCAATGGTCTTGGAGGACTCTTTTAACCTAAATGATTCTGTGATTATTATGTGGGCTTGTTATCCCAACAGGCAGTGGTGAGACAATGAGCTCTGTGTTGGACAACAGCCTCACCAACATCCAGTGGCTGGGGAAGATGAGATCCGATGGGCTAAATCCCTCTTCTGTGAAGGAAGACACAGAGAAAGAGAATCAGATGCCTCTGCAGGAAAGAGTAAAGGTAAGTAGGAGAATACAGGACTGTGTGCCAAAACTTTTGGTAAGGAAGTAATCTGCTTGGATCAGAACACTTGCAAGGATTAGGCATCGCTATCTCTAAGTAACCTGAGTTTGACCTTTACTGGTAGGAATAGCAGAACCCAGAGGGTCCAGGGGTATTCCATGGGCTGTCTTGTCAGCTTCATGAACATTCAGGTATCACCCCTTCTGTCTTTCAGACTGAAGAGGAAGCTGCTGCTGCTGCTATTCCTACTGCTACTGAGTCCTCCTCATGGCAGGATTTGGTGTCAGAACGACCTCCTTACTCCTACATGGCCATGATCCAGTTTGCCATCAACAGCACGGAGAAGAAGCGCATGACCCTGAAGGACATCTATACCTGGATTGAGGATCATTTCCCTTATTTTAAACATGTAGCTAAGCCAGGTTGGAAGGTAACAAGCAGGCCCTCAAGTTGCTGTTGGTGATGTTACATGCCTTCTGGATCAAAATGAAAAGTTGTTCCCCAGCCTGCAAAGCAAGATGGAAGCTCATTTAAACATTCCACCCCAAATACACTCTCACTCCAGATGTTCACTGTACCACTTCTTGTATCCCTTGCCTCATGCTACTTAAACAAGATGATGGGATGTTTGATCACTGGAGTGAGAATAGGGATCTCAAGAGTACATAGAGTAAGAGACTGATGACAGGGTTGGCTGGGTATGCTGTGAACATGAAAGTTCAGTATTGTCTGCACTTTGGAATGTAATCCCTCTGCTAGGGCAGCCATGTTTGAGGTAGGCCTTGCTGTGCTGATAACAAAACTACTGCTTTTCAACCTCCCCCTCACTTCTTTCTCCTCAGAACTCCATTCGGCACAACCTGTCCCTTCATGATATGTTTGTCCGTGAGACATCTGCCAATGGTAAAATCTCCTTCTGGACTATTCACCCTGATGCAAACCGTTGCCTAACATTGGACCAGGTATTTAAGGTGAGTTGCCTCATGCAAAGAAAATAAGACGGGCTACCCAGTCTCTAAATGCCACACTAGCCTCATGCACCTTATTTTAACTGTAAGGTCAAGCTGCTTTGACATCAGCCTCTTTGTAGAAGCTGGATTCAGTTACTTTACTTGACAAATAGACAAGCTCTGCATTTGTAAGAAAAGGTGCTCTGGCTGTGCTTTTGATCTGGAGCTTCTGTGGGATGTGTTTATTCTTCACGTGCTGTGCCAAATGTAATAGTCAGGTTGTTCAACTTCTTTCCATGGGCCTGATTTAAATTCCTAATGAGAAGATTTCCACTGAGGCCAACCAGCTGTTCCTATGCTGTTTGATAAGTCAGTTATAGGATGGAATTGTCCTAGCCCAAATAGGTATTTTAGGAAGATTTTATTAGGGAAATAGGGTTGGGAGTCTGGTATAGGTGTGTTTAGACTCTTGTGTTTTCTGCAATGGGTGGGTAGAATTAACTTTTGTTTGCTCAGATTGTACAAGTTTAAAATGTCCCATTTGTTCCCCCCTTTGGTTGGTAACTTCATCTTAAATTTTTTTCCTGCTCACTGCCTTCTGCCACCAGCCACTGGATTTGGGGTCACCAACATCGCCTGAGTACTCTGAATCAGTAAGAATTACCATCTGGCTCGGGGCTTGATCTTCCATTCTCTTCTTGCCAGTCACTGAAGGAAAGGACAAGAGGCTTGGGGAGGGGGACTGGGTCACTGCTGCATCTACTCATACAGCTCCGTGTGCACTCTCTGTGGGGAGAGGGGTCTAATCAAAGATTGACTGCCTTCAGATGGTACAGTCTCTCGAGCTGGTAAAGCTGGACAGCTTTGAGCAACTTGGAAGTCTACTGCTGAAGTAGGTTGCAATGGACAGCAGTAGGCTTCAGAGAACAAGCCCAAACAGATTTCTGGTAAAATCATCTCCATGGCAACAGTTCCAATATGTTATGGTGCTCAGATCCAAAGAGAATAGGATCTCTCTGTGCTCCTTTTTCATTTTGGAACCCACTGCATTGTGAGTGACTCTTGGAAGGATGAACCTGTTTGCTGTTGCTCTTGCATTCAGCAGTTTTAACAGTGATGGATTTGCAAACATCCAGTCAAACACTTTTCTGTCATAGCTACAACCTTTGCCTTCTTTCCATCTGCTCAGAAATCTGATCCCATTGTTGCCTCTGCTATTCCATTTGAACACCTATCTGGTCTATGGTTTGTGTAGGCATCCAATATCCAATAAAGCCATCCTATTCATTGTTCCTCAAGCACTGAGGATGCCAGAACCAGCTCACATCTGCAGTAGAGTCTGCAGCTGGAGCAGTTCTGTCATGTCATCTCTTTTCCTACATAGCTTTTAGGGCAGCTTTTAGGGCAGCTGGCTTTGGGATCACATGGCTGCAAACCAGCAAGTGGCATAGACCTAGGGCCAGCCTGAGTGCTGGGTGCTAACCACTGCTCTCTCTGCATTAGTCCAGCACAGACCTCTGGTTTCACAGCTCTCAGAGAGGCAGCAGAATAAATGTGGATTCTTTTCTTTTAATCTCTCTCTTTTCTCCTTCTCCTCTTACTTATCTCACAATGACTGCAGCAACAAAAGAGTCGTCTTCCAGATCCTCTGAAGAACATGGGAAGCAAAACTGAACCCCAGAATTCACGTAAGTGTCCACATCAGTCTAGACCAAAGAGAATCAATCCAATAAATCTGGGGCATTTTTCCAGATTTCTTTAGGAATACAAGTGGAGTGTGTTATCCCTGTTTCCCTGATTGCCAGCTTATATGCACCTTACTGTCAGGTTTGAAATGGAAAGCAGTATTGTTGTGTCTGAGAGGATGTGATAGTGAGATTGTGGGCATTGGGGTCAGAGCCCAAACTTGAGGGGTAGGATCTGCATGAAAGGTTATTTTCTTGTTCATGAGGCTTCTGGCTTGGTGTTTGTATCCCTAAAATTAGCAGAGAAGGCAAGTGATCTGATCAAATGTTTCTTTTGGGGTGTCTAGAAAGACTTTCTGTAAGGTGCCTGGGTTTCAAGAGGTAGCAGTGGAGAACAGGCAAAAGTGAATCCCTTCTTTTCCCTTCCAGGCCGAAAGATGAAGCCTTTGCTTCCTCGTGTCAACTCCTACCTGGTTCCAATCCAGTTTCCTTTGAGTCAGCCTCTTGTCTTGCAGCCTTCCATGAAGGTTCCTCTGTCCATGGCACAGGGAGCATCCCTTTACAGCTCAGAGACTTTGCAGAGCAATAAGCGTGTGTGCATTGCTCCAAAGGTTGGTTTCTTGTTTTTCAAGGAGTTTTGAGGAGGTTAGTGTGGGGGTTTTTGTTTGTTTGTTTGTTTGTTTTGTTTTTTTTTTTTTTTTTTTTTTTTTTTTTTTTTTTTTTTTTTTTTTTTTTTTTTTTTTTTTTTTTTTTTTTTTGGTTTTTTTTCTTTTTTTTCTTTTAAGGGGGGGGCGAGGAGGGGGCTAGGGAGGGTGTGGTGGTTTTATTTTTTAAGGAGGGGTGTGTTTGCTTGGATTTTTTGTTTAATTTTTTTTGTATCTCTTGCCCTCAATGAACCTTTTCTTCACATGGTTCCTTTGTGCATCTTTACTTAGGTGCTCTAAATCTCCAAGCTCCTATCAAGAAACTATCTAGTGATAATCCTTGCTATCCTTTACTATCTCCAGGCTGACTACTACCTGCTAGTTTATTTGCTCTAAGGATGTTTCTGTAATTCACTAGAGGAAGGGGCTCTCTGGCTTGGTCAAGACAATTTTTCTTTACTGCTGGGATGTGAAGAGAGAAAAAGGGAGGAATGGCTTTGTTCTGATCCTACAACATTCATATTTTTGATATCTCTATAGACAAGTAACAATAAGGAACTTCTGAAAGGGTATATATTTCATGTAGTCTCTTCCCAGAGGACTTCCATATCTGCTGTTTGCTAATTCTGTGAAGTTCACAGTTATTCTGGGCTCAAGAAAAACAGCTATTAAACAGATCTTTTTCTTGGCATGTCACTGATTGCTCTTGTATGCTTAGACATTGTAAAGCTTTAGCTTCTTCCATCCTGTCTAGCCAAAATCCTATTTTCCTTTGTATGCTTGCTGCTTTATGTTCTCTCCAGCTATGATTTATCTTTCTCCTGTGCTCTCTTTCTTTCAATAACCTTTTTTTTTTCCTCTTCCTTTTCCTTGGTTTTTGGGAAAGCTGTCCTCATTCATTTTGTTATTCCCATTTAGATAATGTAAGAAAAAAAATCAAAGGGATTGTATTTTTTCCAGAAATATTCAGCTCTCCTTCTGCCTGTACTCCCAGAAGTTTCTCAGAGCAGGAGTGCTCTGAAGGGTATAACTTTTGTCACTTAGCTAGAATCTTTCCCATGTGATCCTTAAGCTTCTTTCTATCAACTTCACAGAGATCAATCTCACTCTGTTATAATTACTGCTTCCTGAATATCTTCCTCTTACCCTTTCTGCTGACCTTAAATGCCAGTCTTTCTTTTCTTTCCACTGTTATTTGGATTTTTGGGTAGCTTAGATACTTACTTACTGACTGCATGTCACCTGTGTTTCACTGCAGATGTCACTGTCTGCAGAAGAGTCACCCTCTTTACCCGCGGCTGTCAAGGAGGAGGGGCAATGTGAGGAAGATTTATTTTCCCCGACCCATTCCGTACAGGAGAATAGCTCCCAGCCTGGTGAGGAATTGTCTTGTTTCCCTGAGGGTGCCTGTATAAAGGAGGAAGAAGGCTCTCAGCTGGATCCCTGGCTGTCCCCATTTGCCTCAACTCTAACGGTCAAGGAAGAGCCAACCTTGTTCCTCCCAGACTCATCCACAAAGGAGAGGAAACAGTTCACCACACTGAAGTCCCCATCTAAGGCAGTTTCTGACTCTTTAGTGATAAAAAGGAGGGAGAGAAGGGAAGTGGGCAGATCCAGAAGGAAACAACGCCTAGCACTGCCTTGTTCAGAAGAGCCTGTCCTTGTTGTGCCAGAAAGCAGCAGCTTTGACCCTTTCCGGTTAGGGGCAGACCATCCCTTCCCCCAGAAAAACCAGCCCCTTGAGAACATATCACAGCTCAGCTGCTCACAGGGAGAAGAGGGGGCCTTTAAAACACCAGTCAAGGACATCTTCAGCAAATTGCCTGTTTCTTCCACTCCCAGCAAAGTCTCAGCCACTACTACCCCTTCACTAGAGGTCCTTGACCCATGGAAGTCTGCTTCCTTAGCCAAGGGAAGTCATGAGCTGGACTTCAGTCCAGTGAAAACCCTTCAGTTGCCATTCACACCCCTCCAGGACAACCAGGACTTGTTGGGTTTTAACAGCACACCCCTTAAAAATCCTCTCTTTGATTCTCCTCGAGAACTGCTCAATACAGAATCCAGTGACATGGTCCTTGTGCCCCTCACAAGCTCCCCAGCGTGGATTCGTGACACTTCCAAGCAATCCTCTGTTGAACTGACAGTCTCTGGCTTTACTGAAAACCGGTCACTCATGGAGGGCCTTATCCTGGACACCATGAATGACAGCCTCAGCAAAATCCTTCTAGATATCAGCTTTCCTGGTCTGGAGGATGAAAATTTAGGAACAGACATTAGTTGGTCTCAGCTCATACCTGAACTGAAGTGAACTGGCCTGAGGACTGAATTTGACTTGCACTGATGTTACAGAAAGAACTCCGCTCTTCTGAGATTCATTCATGTAATCTAAGACAGCTGCTTTTGACTGGTTCCCACATCCATGGGAAAAGAGAGCCTTATTGACTCCTGCTAAGCTGGGAGACAGGCCCATCAGCTGCTGTAGACTGAGTGGAACAAGATGATAAAACTTCTAGCCTTGTGCTAGAGATAGCCTCCCTTCAGGGATTCTTATCCTGAGAACATCTAGGTAGGTCTTAATGGCATTTGCTACTCAAGGTATCAGAGGAAACAATAGTACAATAGGAAAGAGCATGGGAACCTCCTCCTAGCTCTGTCCTAATATCCCTTTAGTTTGTTCCCCTATTACTTAGTATCTTCTGTCTAGTTTTAATGGCTGTAAATACTGTACATTCCTTAAATTAGCCCTTAATTATAATAATAATTTTATTATTGTAGGGTTATGGGAATATTTGGCCTGGTATGGGTTTGATCCAGAGTGTGTTGTACATATGTTCACATCTCTTGTATTCTTCTACCCTAGCTGAAAGCACAAATTATTTTTTTTTTTACTTCAAAAATACATTGGTCTAGGTTGTTCTAAAGGTTGCTGGGGCGTAGATCTGAAAAATCGTTTATATGTGACCCAAGTCGAACTGAAACAGGTTATCTGAATTGCAGCATAAAATCTTGGTTTGGATTCCTTTTTCCAGGCTGGAATGGAGAAGAGCTTGGATCAAGCCATATAGCTCTTCTAATTCCAGAGGCCTATTATGTACCTAGAGCACTATGTAGAAACACTGTTGCAGTAAGATGGACCACTATTGAATGGTTAAAGCTGCCCTCTTTACAGTCAGCAGTTCAAAAAGTAAAAGAGAATATAAAACATATTCCCTTTAAATATAAAGGGACTGCTGATATTTCCACTGAAAATTGACCTCTGGAAACAAAAGGTATGTATCGCTTGGTGCAACAGAACAACTCCTCCCAATTCTCTAGAACTTAAGTCATAGAAGAAATTGCCATGGCAAAGATCTGATCCTTCTGCTTGCAGACAAGTGGTGACTCCTGTATCCAAATACTCAATAAAGCTTCTGTGGGAACGCAGCTGAGTGTTATCTGCACCACCCCTAGCAGCCTGCTGGGACTGGCCCATAGCACAAGCAACCCCTCCGTCCCATGTCTGTGTGCTTTGTGATCACTGAGTGAGTGACCATTAGGACATTTTCAGGCATTGCTGGCCAAACTACATTAGATTTAGTTAACCCACTGCTTCACAAAACACACTTTTTCCTGCTGCTTATGGGGAAATCCTGACTATACGAGTCAGAAGCATACAAACATCACAACACCCCCAGCAGACTAATTCTTGTATCTTCTAAATGCAAAGCAAATATTGCTTGAAACTATTTCTACCTACCCCTATAAACATAAAACCAGTTTTAGATGTGTTTTTCAGAACCACAGTGTCCTCAAAAAATGTTTCCAAACTTTGGCTTAATGGTTATTATTTCAGTTTTTCTGGGGTTACAAGGCTGCAGAAGGGGCCTGGTTTCCCACACTTTCTACTAGTACATCTTAGTAGATCTACGTCTTAGTAGATCTTAACAGAGCTGTTAACACTCTGCTTTGCTCTCTCACGGCATCCTCTCTCCCTTTCATCTCACTCCTTGCTCCTGAGAGGATGTGTGCACATAACTGATACCTGAGAGCCAGCTAACTAAGATGATGTCTCCAGAAAATACTGGAATTTTCTTGTCCTTGGTGTCAATTCCAGGCATCCAGTCAGCTGTCCCTGTCAG
The DNA here is from genome assembly GCA_013400575.1 of Peucedramus taeniatus. NCBI lineage: Eukaryota > Metazoa > Chordata > Aves > Passeriformes > Fringillidae > Peucedramus > Peucedramus taeniatus. Next base: position 38,394 of record WBNO01007606.1, on the reverse strand, counting down.
CTGAGGTACTTTTATGGCCACCTCACATTTTATTTTGAACATAGTAGTGCCAAAGTTTCATTTCCCTTCTTCTTATGTATTCCAGTGAGAGCACTGCTCAAGGGCAATTATATCAAAAAAGGTGGAGGGAACAACAGAAAAAAATTCCAATAAGCAATTCTACCTCTTGCTCCCAGAAGAAATGTCCCAGTGTTTTGGTCAAATTAGTTCAAAGCACCAGTTGGTGAGGACTTAATCACAAAATATGACTGTTTCTCTCCATTTTTGTTTGTCTGATACTCTCCCTGGATGCTTTACTTAAGAAAAAGCAGTTATCACCTGTCCCTCTGCAGGCTCAGAATTAGGGTTATAGTGTAGAGGTGTGATCCTTTCAGAGTGGATGTCTCTGTCCAGCCTTCTGCAGTAAGAGCAGAGCCATCCTTCATTGTCTTCTCATCAGCCCAAGAGCAGGAAGGCACAGCTCTTCACACTCTTTGCCCAGCACTCACAGGGCTTCTCTGAGTAACATGCATTCCAGGACTGTCCTTGCATTCTGATAATAGACAAAACTGTTTAACATCTTCCAGCATGTAAAAGCAAACATTAAGATAAAAATTTTAAGGGATCTGGGACACGCAAGTCTACAGGGAGCCAGCAGGGGCTGTGGATGCTCTGCTCCTCTGACAACTCTGCCCCATACCTGGAGTGTGACAGACACAAAGGAGAAGGTAATTCCCTTTCATTGGTTGAGTGGGGCTCCTCCCACTATGTTTTGTCAGCTGAAAAGCACTGGATGCCCCCTGAGATGAGGTAAGCAAGGACAATTGCTACCCTTTTATTTTTGCAACTTGGCTAGTAGAGGAAAAACTTGATCACTTACCCATATGGAAGAAAAGAGACCGTTTTACATTGCAGAAATCTTTTTATGAGGATGTCAGGCCTTCATTTCTCCCAGAAGGCAGTCTAGCTCTTAACAAAGGTGAAAATTTATTTTTTAGTAAAATACCTGACTTCCTCTTTAAAAGGCACAATAGGCTCAGAGAGAAAAATGACAGGCTTGAAAAATGTGAGCTGACTCCTGAACAGAAATAGTTTCCCTCCCCACTTCCCTTTTTTCAGAAGGGGTGAGCTACAACTGGATAAAAAGATATTCAGAGCATAACAAAGTATTAGCTGCCTAAGATTAAGAAAATGTCCTGCTTCACTAGTCATCTCAGACTAGCTTCTTGCTTTGAAACAAGCAGTTTTAGAATGTCAAGATCATGAATCTGAACTGCTGATGCAGGTCAAATGACACATTTGTCCTTGCGTTTCAGTTACAACATTTCTTGGAAAAATAAATATAATAAATGCTAGTTACAGTTTACAGGCAAAAGATTATGCAAATCAGGTTCTCTTCCACATCTCAAAATCAGTGGGAAGTCATTATATAGAGCACACTGATGAAATGTTTGCATGCAAATATATAATCAAAATTATTTATCCTCTACATCTGCTTTTTTTTTTAATGCACCACATTTAAAACCAGAAACATCTAATGATGTTATTTAAGAAAGTCAAGGAAAACAGCCAGCACAAATGATTATTGAGCTACAGTCAGACATGGATTTATGCTCCAATGCCTGCTGTTGGTCTCTATTACCTTCTCATGGATGTAAAGGAGGTTGCTGCCAACAGGGCCTCTGTTTATTTAGCTGTGTAATTTGTAGAAGGTCGGTTTTCTGTACTCATTTGTGGTTACAAACAAGAGATTGGCTCATTAGAACCCTGACTGTTTAATGGATGGAAAAATTTTCACCAAGGACAAAAAAAACTCATCTTCACTGGACTTGGGAAGAATCTCTTAATATTGTTGATATTTTCTATAGATTACTGTTTTTCACTACCAGTATGGTATCTTTTCTTGGTGCATTGTATTCTTTCACATTTGATGTATTTTTCTGTATATTTTAATAATGACAAAGTTTTGGATAATATCATTATGCAACAGGCCAGACCATCCCAACTTTATACTTTTCTCATGAAGCAACATGTTTAGATTACTTATATTTTTTTGGTTTTTTTTTACTCTGAATTCTGAGATTTCATGTTTGTCTATGCACAAAGCTATTTTGCATTCCGGAACTGTGTTTCATCTGAAATTTCTGTTGTAGATAATGCAGGTATATTGCAAAGCCCTGAAACACTTGATTTAGTAGCATTTATATGAGTCTGCTGGTCTAATCTGTCCTGAGTTATGAGCAATTTTCCACTTTAAGCTTCACTTCAGGAAAGCTTCTGTTTGAAGCAGTTTTGTCTGCTCTCATGGTAGCCCTAAAGTTTTGGACAATTTGATATATTTAGTATCCAGTCCAATCCCTCCATGAGGGGAAGAAAGGTCAGGAATGCAGCAGAACTGACACCATAAAGCACATCCCTTGGAACTTGTGGGATCACTGAAGATGCCTTCAGCATCAATATGGTTTTCCAAGTATTTGCAAGTAATGATGTCAATGACACAGAATGGTCTGATCTGAGGAGCTCCACGCTGTAGCTAATTAGTTCCTGACAGTCTGCACTCTGCTATGCATACCCATGGGACTGGCATGCTACAGTGATAAGAGCTGTTTTGCTGTTTCCCATGGCTGACTCTCAGGTTTTATTTATTTGCTGTTTTTATTAAAATCTTGAAGTCAGGAGACCATGAGATAATCTCAGTTGCCATTTAAATCATGCCAAGGCCCAGCCATCAAGAATGTAACAAACAGGTGGTGCACATAACAAATGCAGCCCAAAGGCTAGGAAACCAAAGAAATCCAGTACTTAAAATCAGAAATAAAAATACATTGTTATCCATCAAATCCCTGGGGCGATAACACATCCCTCTGCCACTGTATGAGCATTGTGTACACAAAGCTGCTTCTGCACTACAAGTACTACTGTGCTAGTGATTCCATCATAAAATCCTGAATTGTCTGAGCAGAAAATAGCCATACTGAATATCAGCCTCAGGTAGAGTTATTCTACAGGGGAGAGAAGGGGCAGGGAACACAGGGAATGAAGTTCAAGCGGCCAAATTGCTTCTATAAATGAGAGCACAAGAACATTTTGCTCAGATTAAAAAACCATTTGTAGCAAACCTTTTCTTGAAAAGATCTAGCACTTCCTTGCTTTGTAAGGATTTTTGTCAGATTGTCCTTCTTGGCTTTGATGTTTCCCTTTTTATAAGCTGAGTGAAAAAATTTCCAGTTTTTGGCTGTTACAAACATTCTTTTAAAAAATCTATTTCACATCCTTAGCAGAGTCAGCTGGCAACTTAAAATTTGAGATTCAGTAAAGAGTGTGCCCCAGCACAGACTTGCTGGAGTGTATGGATATTTCTTCCTGAACTTGTTCTTTGCAACTGCCAGCAGCTGAGCATGGCAACATGAGCTCTCTTGTGTCCAAGGGACTTCTGCTGGCCGTAGGGAGTGGGTGACACAAAGAAAGATCTTGGTAAGATGAAGATTTCTCAAAGAGTGAAATGGAGACAGGGTTCAGAAGAAAAAGAATCATGGAATCATCTAGGTTGGAAAATACCTTTAAGATCATCAAGCCCAGCCATTAATCTGACACAGCCAAGACCAAAACTAAACCATGTCCCTAAGTGTCACAATCTACACATTTCAAATACCTCCAGGGATGGTGACTCAGCCACTTCCCCAGGAAGCCTTTTTCCAATGCTTGATAAACCTTTCAATGAACAGATTTTTCCTAATATTCATTTCAAACCTCCACTGGCACAACTTGAGGTTGTTTGAGAGCATAAAGAAAGAGTCAAAGGTTGGATAAGTACCACAGATTCAATAGTCCTCAGGTTTAAGACTGGGGCAAAACGATCACGTACCACAGAAAAGCATTAGAGATGCGAAACATTTCTGGTCTTGGGTTTGACTCTTTTACTAGGGATGGGCCCAATGCCTTGCACGTAGCAGCAAGGAGAAAATACACTGTGGAAAAGGTGCCAATTCACTGAGCAGGACTGAGGTATTGTCCCTGAAAAGCCATCCACAACAGGAGCATGACTTTAAAGATTTCCCTTGTGAACACTGATGCTTGGATTACTGCATTTCTAAATAAAAGTCTGCCTGAACAAGAGAACAGGAGGTGGGCTGCAACACCCTTTGGAGTGGCTGACTCCCCCCCTGGTTAAGTTAATTTCAGCAGTTATACTGCTGACTGATGAAGAACTTGACTGATGTCAACTGCTTTAAGGTGCAAAAGAAGCTGTTTACAAACAAATAAAACAGGAAACAACACAGTTCACCTGGCAACTGCTGACAGGGAAGTTTTCACAGTATCTGATGGGGGACTCTGAAAGTAAAACCTGTCTCCAAAGGAAATGACACTGGAGGCAAAAACAGCCACCAGAGAGATTTCTACCTTCCAAGGACTATATCTGGGCTTCATTTTGAGCAAGATGAGATCTGCTCTGATTCTATGGTTAGCTGGGCACAGGCAAAAAGTGAATAGGTGATTGTCTTTTTTTCTTTCCTCTTGTAGTTTCACATTAAAAAAAAAAAAAAAGTTGTTATAGAAGCTCATAAACAGCAACTCAAAGCACCTTGCCAAGACTGTGTGGGTGGTTTTAGTAATAACCCCACACATATGCATACCAAATTAGGCTTTACCAGGCAACTCTAACTGTGCTGGCTTTTACTGTTCAAGTATTCAGCTCTAGGGACATCCTCTGGAAGGAGCCTTAATGGTGTAAAGTTTTCATAATTATTTTTATGGCATTATGTAGAGACTTAGAAAAAATTGCCTGTGTTAGTGTCAAGTTAGTGCATTCTTAGCCTCAAGCTAAGTGGATAATGGAAATACTGTTCTCCCTATGGGTGGGAAGTGGAGGGACAGCAAAATGAAACAACTACACAGAGATACAGAGGAGACACACTTTTCCAAGTACTGGGCTATCTACCTTGAATGCATAACTATCCTTCATCTCAGGCTCTTGCACAGTTTTATGGGTAAGCATGTTCCTACCAGGAATTATTCTCTACTTTAAACCTCATGCTGACCACAGAGAAGCTCTAGCATGAGTAAGACAGTTGCCATTGCCATGTGCATCAGTGGAGATGCACACCAGTGGAGATTCTTTCCCCTCCTGAAAACAAAGGCAAAGTCTTCTAGTGTAATTTGTGTAATGGAAGGGGAAATTTTGTATTGCCTGCTGCATGATCAGCAACTGTTCCATGGCAATGATAACTATTCTAACCAAACAGAAAAGGCCCCTTTTTAATGCAGCTTAGCCCAAAGAAGAAAATCAATACAGAGAGGATACAAATAATTACATTTATAATTATATTGTACTCATAATTATATTTATAATGATCAATAAATATTTATACAGCAGAAGAATTTCATTTTGGACAACGCTGTTCCAAGTTTGCCACTGTACAACCATACATCTGTCCCATGGGGCAGATAACTACAGAGACTTGACCCTAAATTACCTAACTAACAAACTATTCTACTTTCTGACTGACCTTGCTGGCAGGACACATTTTGCTGTCCAGCAGCCGAGCTAAACGTTACGTACATCTGAGATGACATTTTTCTCAAGGAAACTTGCCAGACATACTCACAGATATAAATACTGCAACCTTTTACCTATTATTTCAAGAATACAAAGGTATACAAATAGACAAACTATCTAGGGAATTCAAAAGAGAGGAGCCTTTTCTTTTTCAAAGAATCTCTTTCAGACTTGGAAGGGAGAGAGAAGCATGCATGGTTTGCCTGAGTAAGGTTTGTCCTCTCATTCCTCCTCTGCACCATCTGTGCATCCACACAGTGCACAGGCTGTGAGAATGCAGGAGAATGAGCAGAAAGTTGCCTCATTGTTATCCTGCAGTATCCACCACAAGGAATCTTCTGGCTTTGACACAGTTGCTACACCCAGGGTCACTTTTACACCCACTTGAAGCTTACACTACTACTGAGACAGTTCACTGGAAACTGGTGTACTGTAAAAATAACCTCTGTGCTGGTTACATTATGTGGGGGCTATTGCTGAGCTCTGTAAGCACCCAGATTGTCATAACAGAAATGTAAAGCTCTCCATGTACAATCCACCCTCCCACCTGCACTGTGTCAAATCCCAGGAGGGCAAAATAATAGTTTCCAAACTGTTGATAGAGAAAAATTCAAAGCTGAAAAGAAATCTCTAAGAAAGAGAAGCAACCATTAGAAGTTGCAAAAGAAGCAGAAGAATATTTTAAAGAGGAATTATTAGGCTAGGTAAAGCTTTCCAGAAGTGAGATAAAGGGAAAATCTCTGGCAGAAGGACCTCAGCCAGTGAAATTTAAAGCCAAACCAGTGAAAGCCCTCAATGGAGCAGCTTCTCAAACAGCTGGGATACTCTTTAATACTCCTGGCAGAGGGAAGTAAAACCTTTGTCTCACGTTCTTTAATCTGACAGTTGCTTCCTTCAGCAAAGGAATCCATTCCTTCCCTTTACTACTCCAGGTACTATTAATGAATTTCTTCCAACAGAGGAGTAGCTGACTGGAATATATTGATCTTCTCTCGCTTCTTGGCTGGGCAAACTGGCTACTGGGAAATGCTGCTCTTCAGTGCCTTTCCTTAGAAGTATGGGCACTACTCTTTTCTTCAGGGTTTCTCAGGCATGGAGGTGATCAGATCCAGGGACCAACACCCACAAACACAGCTAAAGTGCTTAGAACCTGCAACCTTTTGCCCCAGAGCTCTCAGAGACCTGTAACTGCTTGAGCTGGAAGGTCAAGCTGGTAGCTGGAGCAGGGAGAAGGGCTTTTATATTCTGTGGAGGCAGAGTGTTTCTTCTTTTCTCTAAATTGCCCTGTTACACACCCTGTAAAGATTTCTGTATGGAGGGTGCAGAATATTTAGGTATAATGGGTTATGATTATTTGATGTGACTGCATCAGAAAATAGTTTAGTGGTGTATATGGGATTGTGTATGAATATTTTAATCAAAATCAGTTTCTATATTTCTAATACAGGTTTCTGGTGAGTCATACATTATTTTTCAGGGCCTAAAAATGATGACTGGGAAAGGTTTAACTGCTGCAAAATCCCCTTCAATTTACTGCACTGTGGTCTGATTTCTCATTAGAAAACCTAGAGAAGTGTCCATTCTGAAAAAAAAACCCAAAACAAACCGAAAACCAGAAATCACCTAACCTACTTACTAAATGGGCTCTGTTTAAGAAGAACAGAGTGGAAGAAGTAATAGCTGAATAGAAAAAAAAACAGTGACCTGGAACCTAGCATGCCTCTGATGGGAGAAGATAGTATCTCAGCTGACTTTACCCCCATAAAAATGATGGGAGTTTTTGCCAGATCTAGGAACTAACACATCACAGCATATAAAGAGTTAAGTGATCTACATGTAAAAGCAGAAGTGATGAAAGAGGAGAGAAAGCTTTAAACAAGACTTGAAGATTCCTCCCCTTTGAGGCACAAAGAGAGAAACACTTGATGAATTAGAGACCAGAACCAACTGGTGAGACCCAAAAGCAGAACTCTCAAGCAATGGCTCCAGCCCAGCTGCAAGGGAAACCAATTTTGATGAGGATTTACCAAAATGCCAAGCAAAATAAACTAATGAAAGGTAGCTAGCTGCAAGGAGGTGCTGGGACTGGGAAATAGGAGAGCACCCTCCATTTCATTCCCACATGCGCATCCAGGGTGGGAGGAGATCTCATCAGAAATTGTGTAACTCTTCCCATAGACTTCAGGGCAGGAACTGTAGGTGATCAGGTTCTAAGATGTCCTTTAGCACTTTACAGTGTTAGGGTCCATTCTGAGGCTTTAAGAAAATTGGCAGTGCCCTTGCTACCATCATCTGCCTTGCTGTGGCTGGCCTGCTGAGGTATTCACAGTCAGCAGGAGGGGAAGCACCTCCTGGCCCTGTGTGAGAGCAGAGGTGCATGATTCTGTACTGGTCTACATGGATGGTTAAAGGGCCTGATGGCAAGACTCAGAGGATACTCAGTGGGGCCACAGGAGGTCAAAAGTGTGTGTAAATCAGGAATCAGAACAACCCACAGGCAAGAAAACAAGACAGTGGGAACAGAGGTTCCCTGCAAATATCCATTACTTAAATTCTCTTCTTAATTTGACTCACAGATAGATAAGGACAGCTCAAAACACCTCTGAGCTGTTGTTGGGACTCGGCCTGCATTATGGTACTGAATTTGGCCTTGGAACATAAAGCAGTTAGAATGTACTTCCACTCCCATTCCTGAAAAATCTAGTGCTGTGATTTGGTGGAAACCATAATACCTTGTATTGCATTTGCTTCTTAATATTTAATACTCACTTTTTTATACACAGTCTAGAGACTGTATAAAAAAGTCACAGTCTAGAACACAGAAATAATTGGTATCAGTAATACTGGAATGTTACATATTACTAAGATAGGAAACAAAACAAAAGGAGCAACAGAAAGTGTCATTGCTGTAACTTTTGTAGTCAGTTGCTGCTGTTCCTTCTATGTTGCACATGAAAGTTGTTTCACCCCTTGCTGGCTTTCCTGGAAATGTAGCACTGTCCCTAGCTTCACAGCTGAGTAAAGTTTTGGTTCCTCCCCTGTACCTGATATCAGACCTGTGCTTAACGGGGCAGTGCATTAACCAGAGAAAAGGGATCAAAGTGAGACAGCACCAGTTCAAGTTATAATTCACAGTTTCAAGCAGGACAATATGGAGACAGAAAGCTGAAAAAGGGAGCTCTACCATGTCCTGTCTCCCCTGAGAGAAGGGATGTCTGCTCTGGTTCAGCCATCCCACACTGCAGCAGTGTCAGTACTCTTTTGGTATAAACAGGGAGCTAAGTCTGCTGGTATCAAGAAGCCAGTGATTTTAGGCTCCTGCAACATCGGAGGGGATTGCTCTCGATAGAGTGGAGTGAAAATCAGGGCAAAGTCAGGCACAATACATATGCCTTGGCTGGAGGCAGAAACCAGCCCTCCAGCATTTCGTTCAAGCTACACAGAAAAATCCTTCAGCGCAACCTATTGCAAAGGCACGACACTCTCTGCAGAAATGAGACTAGGCATGCCTGCCAGGAGCCTTGAGGAGGATACTCTCTCCCATGTACCAAGGGCACTGCATCATCTTTCAGGCTGACCCGAGTTGCTGCCGGTATTTACAGAGACACGGAGAAGCGTCAGAGCCCCCTGGCATAGGCAGTGGAGCGCGCAGGCTGCCGCCGGCAGAGGTAGCGTGTCCCCAGGAGCTGGGGACAGGCGGGCACACACAGGGACACGGACACGGACAGGGACACTGACACGGACACGCGCGGTGCGTGCGCACAGCCCGCCGAGATAAGTCCAGCCCCCAGCATCCAGCGGGGCCATCCTTCTGCTGCTGGATTTTTCCAGCCGGAGCATCCTGCCGGCTCTGCCGTGATTTATGGAAAGCGGTTCCTGACGCGGGGCTTTTTCTTTTACGACAGAGATCCATGGACTGGAGGAGGCAAAGCTGCAGTCAGGGCAGGAGAAGTGAGGGAGGGGAAGAGGCGGGAGCAGAGGGACACGGAGGAGTGGAGAGGACAGAGGGAGAAACAGGCACCGAGACGCTTCAGAGATGGGTGAGTTATAACTAAGAGAGCAGGAGGAGAAGCAGAGAAAGGAAGAGAAGGAGAGCCGTGAGGAAGGGAAAGGGAAAAGAGATCGAAGACTGAGTCAGCTTCCAGAGGGCTGGAAGGAAACGAGTTCAGGGAACACTCCAGCACACCAAGAAGGACCTGTTCTGTCTGAATCTTCACCATGAGCACAAGGAAGAGCTGCCCCCTGCCACTGGGGCAAGGAGAACAGGAGGAGAAGCAGAGCGAGGGTACTCCCGACCTGGAGCACCAGGAGTGTGAGATGGAGCTGAGGAACAAAGCTATTCTGCAACAGAAGAGGCGCCTCAAACAGGTCACCCAGTTTGTTCACAAAGACTCTGCTGATCTGCTGCCCCTGGATGGCTTGACAAGGCTTGGCACCTCCAAGGATCTGGTGAGTCCAGTGGGACCCCGTTTGGGAGGGGGTTCTCCTAATAGCCTTCATTCCAGTTGGGAGCTGCTGTCAGGCTTTATGAAGGAATCACGGGTTCAGCAAAAATGAAACTTCCCTTCAGGATCATGTAGGAGCAGGTCAGGGTGAGGGGAAAGAATTAATCACTCATTTGCTTGCATCCATCTTCTTGTGCCTCCCCATAGGAACCAAACTCCTCAGGCAGACATGGACTGGAAGGACTCTCCAGAACCCAAATTTCCATTCACCCAATACCTATGTTCATGTGACATGTATATTTCCATGTGGGACATCTCTGAAAGCCCCCAAGTATTCCTGCATCATCCAGCTCAAAAGCAGAATGCTTCCTGGACTCAGAAGGGAGGAAAGTAAAATTCATGAAATTCTAAGAGACTTTATGTTTGACCTTGTCACCTTTTTGCATTTTTCTCTCTTTCCCCCACTTTGGGGGGAAGATTTATGGAGGATTTATAGAGGGGCAAGCAAAAGGCAGGACTGCAAACCAGGCAGGCAGGCAGATGCAGTACCTGGCACTCTGGATGACTCCTTTGGGGTGGAGGCACTGAAGCAAGGCCTGTGGGCATCTCCTTGTGGTGAGGTGGATCAGGGACCATCAGGGAGGGAAGTCTGTTCCAGGAGCCTTGGCAGTCTGTGGTCAGGAAGGGTTTCCCCGAGGCTGGAAGCAGATTCCCACAGGATCTATAACTGGCTCAACTGCACACATATTCTCCTTGCTCTGGCAGTTTCGCTGTCCAACTTCTCTCCACTGTAGAGTTAAACTGCTCAAGGATGTGGAGGTCTAAACCATTTTCCAAAGGAAGGCTCACGTCTGGTTGTGATGGGGCCACAATCACTTGTTCCATCTGTGGCAGTGGGTGTTGTAAAAGATCTTGCCCCTCCCTGCAGTCTGTGCTTCCCTCTGTATCCTCAGACAATCGCAGCAACACCACAGATGCTCTCATGTGTGTGCCTCCAGTCATTTCCCAGCTCCCAAGGCACACAGTGGCACAGGGCCACACATGAGTGGGACTGGCAGGTCCCTGGCACTAATGGGAGCTCATCCTCCTTGCTGAAACCTTGGGGTGCAGCGGCTTGCAGATGGGGGGTCAGTGCCACGTTCCCGTGCTGGCACATCCTACTGCTCCCACCACCCTCCCTGCAGCTCCCTCAGCTGCCTCAGCAGCTGCTGGGAGTCACTGGCATGGAAGGGTCAAGGGCAGCTCCTCCAAGTCCCCCTGGGCTGTCACCTCACGTTCTGCAGCCGCACTCATGGCTGTCAGCAGGGACAGGTGTGGACTGTCCCTCTGGCCCTGCGCGCAGTCACGGCTGGAAGGCGAGAGCCCTGTCAAATCAGTGCTGTCTTAGCAAGGAGCAGGGACTCTCCAGCCTATGGGGAAGGAGCTCTGGCCACACTGGAGCCTGGAGAGAGAGGGCTGGCCCTCGGGGCCTGCAGCACTGCAGCTCCAACACCCCCTCAGGAGCACAGCCAGGTGTGACCCTGGGTAGGGTATGAGATGAGCCACTTCAGAGTCTTCTAGTGCGTGTTTGCTGACCCCAGCCACAAAGGCAGGCAGAAACACATCTGCCAGCTTTGCTTTGGGATTGACTCCGGTCACACCATGCCTCAAAGTGACAACTGGCACCCTGAAGCCCCAAGGGGTTCCTTGAGCGAGACAGGCCTTGTCTAAATCACTTGCCACAAGCAGCTCTCCTGCTGGAATGAGAGCTCTCCATTCCAGGCAGGAGAACTCGCTGTATGCCGACAGCATTTGGTCACTGCAACCCACTACAAACTTCATGTTTGGTCCATAACATAACAACTGAAACATTTTTACCATGGACCCAGGGAGCAGTGAATAAAGCATGATGTGTGTTTTTCTCACATGGACATTTTGCTCTGGTGTTAGAGGGCCCAAAATAAAATGTGGCCACTGTGCCAAGTTCACACATCCAGTGCCATACCTGGGTCAATGTGGTACCTCTGTTTCTGCTTTAACTTGGAGCAAAAGAAGAACCAGGTCTTAGATTTCCAAGTGGGATTCAGCAGTTCCTGCAATTCAGTGGGACACTGTGATATTGCTGCAATGTTTTGGGCACTGCAAATCAGAGTCCCAAATATACTTTTGGCTTATTTCTCTAGACATTTCTCCAGCACTATGAAAACCCCATCTCTTTTTCCTAAATTGATCTGGCTCCCTCCTGGAGGACAGGAATACAAAAAAGGAATGTACTGAAAATGAAGCAGCAGTAGGACGCGCTGGAGAGTTTGATTTGGAGACAGAGAGTAAAACACCCCTGACCCCTACAGCACTTACACTGTGGAGGAAAGTTTAATTAATTCCCCAAAACAGGTCTCCATTGACAGTGCCAGAGACTCCAGCTGTGGCAGCTCCATGTCCTAAAATAAGAGCAAGGCCTCATGTAATTTAAAATAAAATACCTGCTTTCTTTCGCAGCCACAGCCTGCTACTTTTTGCTACTCTTTTCTGTGTATTGTGGGTTGCACTCAGCTTATGCAATGCATCCAGAAGTGCCTGCAATTTGATGGGCCCATCACGTCTCCAATAATGAGTAATTATATATTTCTGTGGAGATCTCATGTTTCCACCTTTTCAACAAAAAGCATGATCAGTTTTGGTTTGGTGTTTTTTTTTTTTTTTTAATTACAAAAAATAAGCAGCTACATCAGCTAAAATATTCTGGAAGTACCAAGAAGGTCTGAAGATCTGGCTTCTTGCTTCCCAAAAATCAAGATCCCCAGCTCATACAATATCACTAATCATAGCAAGGCCTGGAAGTTTCACACTGGAGAACCTGAGCCTTCCCTAAAATGCACTGGGAATCTTCTTTGATGCCTCTAAGTGCCCTGAGAGGGCATCCTTTCCAGCTCCTGGCCACAACACTCACAACATCCTCCCTTACCATCCTCTAAATCTGATTGCTTCTGACCAGTCCAAGAGCTCTCTCCCCTTCTCTGTCTCACTGGTGAGAGAGAAGACAGGCGGGGCCCTGGGAGTCTGCTTTTGAATCAGATGCCTCCAAAACCCCAAAGCTCAGCTAATTCCCACCAGCACTTGGCCTCTTCCCAGCCTGAGTGACAAGAAGGGGACAGAGGTGGCAGCTGCAAAGAGCTTGCTCGTTCTGTGGGAAAGGTTGCAGGAAGGGGGAAAGGTCCTTTGCATGCCAGATTGTGAGAGGCAGGAGGGAGGATGGGAATTTGGAGACCTGCTGTTTGTTCCATGCCCTTTTCCCATGGCCCAGATGTTAGCTGGCAGCCAAACTGGCACTGTGCTCAGAGTATTTAGGGAGCTAAGCACAAGGGCCAGCTGTGCTGTGGGCTGGCACAGCAGGCTGGGAAAAGACCAGAACAGAGGGATATTTTTACCCCATTTTTTCAACTGCTGCAGCGTTTCTCATGCAGCATGTGAATGATCTGACTCTCACCCTTGAGTGGCAGGGAAGTAGAGGCATGAGGGACTTGGCATCTTGCAAAGAGCAATGCTGAGTGTGACCAAAAAGCCTGTGACAGCCACCCTGCAACAACCACTGGGCAAATGTGACAAATCAGGGTGCTTCAAATTGCAGTTTGCACACTTGCATGAAGCTAGTCCGAAACACAAGTAACCTGTGGGGTTAATGCAGCCCAGCTCATTGGCAGGTCTGGTCTAGTTCAGGTGTTTGGCCTGCCCATTGACAAGATCCTGCATCAAACTGCTGCACCACCTGGGAGATGACTTAATTTTTTCTTTTTCTTTAGAGAGATAAAAATAACAGTTTAAGCCGTAGCACATTAACCCCTTCAAAAAAACAAAAGATTGTTTGCCTTTCTTCAAACAGGCTGTTGTTACTGGGAATGCCATGGCCAGCTCAGAGCAGCTGCTCTCCTGCAGAAGGGCCGTGGGGCTGAGTACATGGAGAAAGGACAAAGCTACCTCCAAAAGGCACCTGTTTCATTGGTGTTGCCCATTGTTGATTCAGTAGCTGTGCAGGGACTGGATGGATCAATACTGGGCAAAATCTAGAGCATCTGATGGTGGGAAGCAGATATGGACTCCAAGAACATTAGAAGCTCATTTTAGTTTCCTCCTTGAGGAGCTTCCTGCTCCACTACAAATAATTGCTCATACACCTAAAATACCTGCAGTCCTGCCTTCTTGCTCCCATGTACATCACACACATGCTGCATTGCTCGTGCCCTCCCACATCAGAAGGTATGAATGTGCGTGGTGGGATGTCAGCACACACCCAGCAGGCAGTGCACTGCATTATGCTGAACAGGAATGAGACTCCCCAGTGCATGTTTAGCTGAAGGAACAGATATATGTGGGGAGAACATGCATCAGGCATGTTCTTCTCCAATAATTGCATCCCAGAGACCTGCCTGTCACAGACATCCCAACACTTTAATGCCAAATTAGCAGCTACAAAAAAAAAAATCTTGGTATTTAAAGAAAGTTTTTTTGGATAAGCATGATGTCTTTTCAGGACAATCAGTTGGGCCAAGCATTTCCAACCTGCATCCCTGAGCTAGCAAAGATCCTTGTCCTTAGCTCCATTCTTAGCTGGGATTTCTCTTTCTTTGTGATGGAGACAGCAGCCTCATAGTGTGGTCCAGCGGCGTCTCTTGGAAGGCAACCTGAACAAGTTGCGGGGCGAGGCCAGGGGTCAGTCTGCACGGGTTCAATCTCCGCTGGCAAAAGACCAGGATGAAAAGATGGAAAAGGGAGAGGACAGGAGAAAAGAGACTTCACCCCTGCTAATACAGTGCCAGGTAAGGCAACAACACAGTGCTGCTGATTTCACAGTGATGGCAAATGCTCAGAGTTCCAGCTGCCCCCTCCCAAGGGCCATGCTGAGCTATAAATTGCAAAGCCAGCTGCAGCCAAAAAGAAGAGATTTCATGCATGGCCTCTCCTAGAGTCTGGATGCAGATTTTCCAAAAGCCAGAGGAAAGCCTTTCTGTGACATGCCTTCTAGTTGCCCATATTTGAATATAAATTACCTTAATCACATCTCCTTCCTTTGAAGGGCATCTTTCCCATGATATGAGGTATTTTATAACTGCATGTAGAAGCAAGGAATGTCTCCTTATCACTTGAAGACAGGTGCCTCTAGCTGATTTACATTTAACTAGTTCCAGTCTAGTCTGATTCTCTCAGGCGTCAAAGGAGCTCCTCAGAAAGTGGCTAACTGTGCCCCAGATTAGCACAGCTGCATCTCTTGATGGAAGCAGTATTTTTAGCTTCCTTTTCTTCTTATATCCTCCTATACAGCAGAGCACAGTACTCCCTGGCCCCTGCAGTTAGAAAGAGCACATCCAAAAGCTGTGGCCCATGAAAGAGGGATGGGTGGTTAGAGCAGCACAGTAACATGCCGATAAGAGATTCACCAAGATACATACCTGTTGTACAAAACCTATTTTAATGCTGATTTTAGTTCAGCTACCTGTCCTAAAGAACATCTCCCATATCCAAGTGTAAAGGCTATACTTCCAAGAAAAATGTATATATCTTTGAAAATTCACTTAGCACAATAAATTATGACAGGAACACAAACTGGTATCAAGTTTCTTAAAGGCTTAGATCATGTATCTCAATACCAAGCAAAGCCACTGTCTGGTTTGTTTTACAGCCTTCACTGCTGCAGTTAGGCATTGCTTACCCTGCATTTTAGACTTTAATATACCTGGGTTAATATAATCACACTTGAGGACAGACTAATAGGATAAATGGCTCTCAGGGTAATTTCTCGAATTACTTGGAGCCTGGTTAGCCTCTCCTTAATGTTCTGCAAGAGGAAATTTAGTGATCAAGGGTGGGGTTTTTGTCAGGCATGCACACTGAACAAGGAAAGGCATGTACAGGTATTGTATCCCAGGGGAAGCAGCTAAGTCAGCATTACAGTCCCCCAGTCATTCCCTTTTGTGTTTCTAATGCACTGAACCCCAGCTATCACCCACATTTTATTTCCCTCCCAGAGGAAGGTTAATGAGCATCACAAGCAAGGAAATAGGTCTATGCTGCACATAAGGCTCCCTGAATTCTGCACGGGCGTTTCTCTCTTTTTCTGCCCTTCTTAGGAGCCAGTCACTTTTTGTCACACTCCATTTTACACTGAAGGAGGGGAAGCTCTCCTCCCCTTCTTCTTGTCTTGCTGCTTTTGATGTTCACATTTGTGAACTTCAAAAAGCCTCTCCTGTCAGTAGCAGAGCTGTGGCAGGAAATAGGATTCAGGCTGCCAGTTCATTTGAACCAGAGAGGTGAGCTGGTACCTTTTGGAGATCTGCTTGATTATAATGCAGTTTTTATTAGAAATGGAGCACAGCCCCAGAGAAGTCTTTTTTCCCCCTGACTTCGGAGAAAAGATAATCTACCATTTACAAACCATTACACCATTATTTACATAATCTACCTGTTTACACAACAGGCAAGTATGCTGAAAATCTCAAAGTGGTAACAAATGCATCACCTGACTTGTAACTGAATTTGACTAGGGAATAAACCCAAATATATGTAGACTTCAGTGGTACATGGAGATTCAGGCAGTAAGTGGTTTCACTCTAACAGGTTTTAGTTGCCCTATGTCTAAGGCCTTCTAAGTCCCAGAGATCACAGACAGACCTAGTCTATAATAGTTGGACTGCAGTCACTCACCCTCCTCTTTGCTTAGGTGGGTTGCCCAGATGGTACTTTAGCAGAATTGCCCCTTTTTGTGACAATTTTTGAAAAACTAGTCACAACTGGCATCTGCAACATAAAATCAAGCTGTTATTTTTTTGTGGTGGAGCTTGTCTCTTGCTGACTTGGAAATAGATGCTGAAAGATTTCACTGCTGTAGAAGGCCAGTTTTCCTCTGTGCCAAACCAACCTGGGACTGATCAGGCTTTTGTTTGCTAAAGCAGCTTCTTGACTCTGGAACTAACATAATTTCAAAAAACACAGCTCTTTATAGTAAACCTTACTGATTCGATTCTCCTTCCCCTCTTTCTTGGAAATTCCCATAATTGACATTTAGATAAAAAATAAACGTGTAGTAACAGACTGAAAGTTCTGGAGTAGAAATGAGAGTGGGTAAAGTGATGAAAAGTCCTCCTAGTCCAAGAAGCCTTGCAGTGCTTATGAGCTGCCTGCATTGTATTTTTGGTACACCGGACCAAGGATTTTCCTCAGGCTCCTGGTGAGTTCTCTAGGGAAATGGTTAGTGGTGAAGAGCTGTTTACAGTCAATGAGATTATATGTTGTTTTCTACAGAATAATCACTGTCCTATTATATCCTATCAAGTCTCTAACTTGCAGATTTCCCAGCCTGCTCTGAAACAAAACTCAGTAATCTGCCTAGTGCTACAGCTTAGGCTTATTATAACAGCAGCAGCTCATGCATCTCAAGTCTGCTGCTCCCAAGTGATTCCTCAGCAATTGCTATCCACGCTCCCGGTCTTGTTTCTGAGTAGAGAGGACGTAGAGGCAGATGTCTGGCACGCACCTGCACTCTGTGCTTAATCTTGCCTCTCTGCTTAGTCTGGCCACAGCCTTTTCAGGCAGGGCTGATGTGTCAGGGAGGACCTGGCAGCACAGACATTGCAGAGCTCTAAAATCAGAAGGGAGACATTTTGCCATAGAATCACGGAATGGTTTGGGCTGAAAGGGACCCTGTTGGTATTGTCTGTTTGCAGCATTCCAGTATTTCTCACAGGAGTTTTTTTTTTCTTTCTCTTTATAATTGCTCACAGATAACACATTTTTGAAAATGAAATCTTGGAAATACTGGATGCAATAATCATACACAGGCTTAGATAAGAAATCAGGAAATTGAGACATTTTCCTTGACCCTGCTGGTGCTGCACTGAGTCCCTCATAGCCATGCTGACCTGCTTAAGGTGTTCAAGCATTTAAACTTGTCGGGACTGAGCATAAGAGTAGAGAAGAAGTGGCAGGTCTGTTGCTGCTTCCAAGTGGTTCATATCACAGAGTGCCATACTGGATGGAAGAGAAGGAATCACAGGAGAAACACAAATGATAGTAGGAATACAATGAGCCTCCCAAAAGGAAAATTTTGTGGGTGGAGTTTTTTTGGTGTTTTTTTTTTTTGCGGCAGCGGTGTAAGACAGAGCCTTGAAGAACTAGGCCATCAAGAATAGGTATGATTAGGCACCACAGATAAAGATGTATTTTGTAGATGACAGTTATGTCCATCTTTTCCGGTTCCTTTACTAAGTCCTGTTCCTCCTTTTTTTTTTCCTCAGCCTTATTCTTACTGATGTTCTAGACAACCCCATGTTTTCAGACCCCTATAATAAAGGTAACCTGCTGTTACTTTATCACCTCAGGCCTGCCATTAAGGACCTCTCTGCAGAGGGGACAGAAAACAGATGGCAACCACATCTTCTTTTCCCTTTCATGTTCAAAGGGGTAAAGAAATTAAATGAGCAAAGCATTGGGAGCTATTCCAGTAAAATCATGCACAGGTTACTTGGGTGCAGGGCAGAGTCTCCCCCTTTTTTAAATTATACCAGCTGTGACTACAGTAATATCATATCTAAAATCCTTAAAGAGCTATACAGGAATATGATGTAAGCCCTACATAAAATAGTAATCTCTTGATTAGGTTGTGTCTTGGATTCAGGAGTCACATGGATTTGCCAGTTATCTTGGGAACTGCCTTAAATTCAAGCTCATTTCAGGTGTGTTTGTCCTGGGTACTCCTGCTTCGTCTTCAGACTTCTCCCTCTGGCAGCTTTTCTACTGAGAACAAACGTTTAGCTCTGGGACATTGTTACCTGCAACACCAGAAGAAATGGAGAGATGAAACCCAGAAAAACTAGCACATGCTTGTATTCCTTTAGAAACTTTTGCATATTACTTACTGCTCTACTAACAAAGTCCATGTTGGTTTTATGAACAAATTCTCTAACTGAGCATCTCTTGACTGGAATACTGTTAAGTTAAAGTCAGTTAAGTTTAAGTTAAAGAAAAGAATCTGGGCAATCACATACAAATGAAGGAAGACAAATTAAAAAAGAAGTGTTTGAGAGCGATTTGCAGAGCAGTGGGGAAACCACTATTGTCTTAGATGAAACTCCTGCCTTCTGACTACTGCCTGAAACACCACAACTTGGCTATGTTGCTCAGAAAGCCCAAGTCACACTGTTGGAGGAGTGAATATGATGATTTTGAGCCTACAGTAATTATCTGTTGTTGTTTTTTCTAGTGCCAAGATCAGGTATTGAAAGCAACTGTTAACACTGGGTGTCTACCAAACCTCATCTCCAAGAGGTGTTTAAACCAACTGGGGTAAGTCTTTGCACAGTATAAAAGGAGGGATGGCTAAAGAAAAAAACATGGCAAGAACCCAGGCACTCTGGATTCCCAGCCCCAGGGATAAATAATGACTGACAGTTTTGCATGTGCACATGGTTGTTGAGGGGAAGATGCAGAGGGTGGGCTACAGGGAAAGACATTAGAACACTGGCAAAGCTGAGTGCAGACCCCAGACTCTGAGGCAGAGCTGTGCAATTCTGTCTACATGTACTGCAAGGCAAAGCTGTCCAGCTGGTGGCTGGTGGTGAGATTTTGCTGGTTGAATCTGCCTCCAGACATAGGGTATGAGATTCCTCCTTTTGTGGGCCTGTTCCAAATGAGACCCAGAACAACTGCCATCAGTGAGAAGTCCTGGTTTTCCTCCTCTTCCTCCACTTGAGGCAATAACACCTCTTGTGTCCTACAGGCTGGAAGAAGTGTCTGCCATGGACTGTGGAGACCTCTCTCTTCCCATCCCCAGCGTTGTTGGCCGAGTAGAACATTTGGAATTGCAATTTGGCCAGGAGACAGTGCTGTGTTCAGCACTGGTTGTAGGTGAGAGTGCCAGCCCCTCCTCTCCCTTGTCTCTCCTGTGTCCCTCTTGCCCTGCCAAGGGCATTTAAAGGACCTTTAGAAAAAGCATAACATGGTGGAAGGTTGGTGATGTGGCCACCTCCACTGCAGGCCAACATCACCCCACATGGTGAATACCCTCAATGTAACCAAAGGCAAAGGGCATAGGAAGAGTACAGAGAAGACAGAAGAGATTGAAAGTGGGGATAAATTAGGTGCTTTTTCAGTCTTAACTCAGGATGTGAAAAATTCTCATTTAGATTCTAAAATGGACCTTTCATAAAATTCTGCAGATGGCTTGATTAATCCTCTGGTGCCTTAAGTTCTCGTATGGAACAGGCACTTATATCTCTCTCTGGCTGGAAGTCATCAGATAAAGTAATGAGGGTACAGCTCATTTCCTAGAGTGCTTCTCTCTGTGCTCCTCTGCCTCTGCTGCGGGGAGCACCCTGAAAGAACCTGGAAGCCCCAGAGTGCTGAGTCTCCTTCAGTGTCCTGAAGCAGGACCGTGTGAAGGAAGAAGCCATAGGAGATAGGGTCAGGCCAGGGGGCACTGAGGCAGGCCCAGAAAATAGCAGAAAGGCTGCATGTTCTGCATTTACATCAAGCTCTGCATATGCTGAAACCAACGTGATTGTCATTTTCCCCCCATTCTTTCTCCCTATTAGTCTTCCAGCATTATCTTCTTGCTTTAATCTGTTTCCCCATCTTCGATGAGTCCTGCTCATCTTCCAAGGCCCCCCTTGCTCCCTCTTTTCATGTACATTCTTCCCAGATTCCTAAATTATCTAGAAAGAGCTTCCTCCTCTTACACACTCCAGCTTGCTCTTCTTTCCTGGTTTCCACTCTGCTTGTTCTTGCCCTTCATGGGGAATCTGTATTAGTACCAGCATAGCTGAATTTACCCCGTAGCTACTACCTACTACCCATTTTGTTGGAACATGGAAATGGCTGCCTGGAAGAAGCAGAATTGCTACACCTGTGTCTTACATCTCCCTGTGCACACAGTGCTCTCACTTATGTGGTTATAAATAAATTATGAATTACAGCCACTGGTTACAGGGCAAGCATGCCTCTAGGAGAAATGTGAAGTTTTAATGAAATTACAAGTGACTGCTGATTCCTGCAGACTCCAGGACCTGGGAATTCTACTTTAACCCCTGACATCTTCTATGATTGTTTACACTGAAGACTTGCAGCAGTTACAAATAGAACAGACAAGTTACATGGAAAAAAAAAACCTTAATAAAATTATTTAATAAGATCGGATAGATTGCAGCCATTAGGTGCAGGCTTTGGTCAGACAACTGAACCAATAGCCTGCTTGCATGTGACCTTTATCCTCTCTCCTCTCCATTTTCCATGCTTGTTCTCCCTGGATTCACCCTGCTGCTTGCCTTCTGCCTTTTGTCCTTCCCTTACACAGCCCACAGTAAGTTTTATGGGTTCTCACAAGCCCCTTCTAATACCTCATATTAAGTTTCAAACAATCACACAACCCCCCTCAAATTTATCTCACAGTAGTCATGATAATCATGGTTTCCTCCTCTTATCAGCTGCAAAGTTCATTTTGACCATGTTCAGGACCGTGCCTAAATAGCTCCTTTAACGGCTCATCAGTGAGTGGCAGAAGAGAGAGATTTATTATTGTCACTGCTGCCACCTGCTTGTTAATGTTGGTGTGTTTAACTCATCCTTTTCCTTGTTTTTACCTGCTTTATATTGATTCATAAAAATGTGTGCATCAGATGTTCTTGTATTTCATATCCTTTTACAGAAGAGACACACCTTCTTTAATGAGGCAGTATTACATAATCTGAAGCCTGATCAGTCTCTTCTCTCTTCTCAGATGATGAAATGCTGGAGTTTTGCATTGGCCTCCAGACTCTGTTGTCTCTTAAGGTAAGGAAAAGCTCCTTGTTTATTGCAGGGCTCCTCTCAGGAAGGTCTCCAATATCTGTAAGCATCAGAATTACTTAATATCCAGGTCTCTCAGGGCAGTGCTTGTCGCACAGCTGCCTGACTGGATGCAGTATGTTCTGAGTCACTGATTTCTTCCCAGTCCTTAAAGGTTTTAAGAAAGAAAACACTCAGTAGGATACTATCCCATCTCCCATTCTCTGTATTCCTGACGGTACAAGTTGCAAGAGGAAACTGCGGAAGAGACAAGAAAAAGCATGAGTTTGACCAGTGTTGCCCTTTGAAGGCAGATGAGAACAAGCTGTGCCCTTGCTTTAAGCCAAATGCAGCTGTATGATCACATTCAGTGTCCAACACTCACTGGCCATGAGTGGAAAGAGTCCTTCTGTCAGCTTGGCTCAAGGTCAGTGCTCTGCTGAGCCTGGCTCCTGGGTGGCTCAGGATATGGCTGCAGCAAGCTGGCTCCTGCCTGTCACACATTTGTGGCCACATGCCAGGCTCATAAAACAGGAAAAACAATGGGTTGAATGGCTGAGTGATGTGAGGACATCAACTCAGAGAGGATCATAGGAAGAAGGGAGGGAAATGGAGATGAACTCCATTACAGGGAACTGGAGCAAGAAGGCAGCATGTGAGAGAGCGAAGGAAAACTGTAAGGTCTCTACAAACCCAGAGAGGTGTTACAGGTTCTCTCCAGTCATAGACATCATGAGATTAATTATCTGAAATGTCCATCAAATAACTGTCTCTCTCCTTCTTTAGTGTTGCATCGACTTGGAGGAAGGAGTCCTGAGATTTAAAGCACTGAGTCAGGAGCTGCCTTTTCTACATGCCTCTGAGGAGCCTGGTCAGTGACTGGCTGCATTCCCCATGTCTGGAGACTTGCTGCCATGAGAGAGAGATGAGGGTGAGGCTCCCATGCCCCTAACCTTGCTGAGTTCTAGGCTGAGGCATTCAACGGGGAGTGAGAAAAAGGCAAGTGGGTGCTGGAAGCTGTCTCTGGGAGTGCCTCAACTTGAGATATCCCTCCTTTCAGTGGACCCTCTTGCTTGTCTTGATGTGCTGAGTGGGCATTTTGTTCTCGTTCTGCTTTTTGGCCCTAGTCACTCCAATTTCTAGTTCTCTAATAAATTTATGCTACCACTTTAATGACTTTACAATACAATGTTCACAAGAGAGTCTCTGTGAACAATCTCCAGTTTTTCTATTGACAGCAGAGTAGCGTTTTCTCCAAAGACCTCCAAAGATTACCAATAATGTTTTCCTTCTCATTGCCTCAATGCCAGCGTACACCAGTCCTATTTCTTTGTCAGAAGGGCTCTGTTCCCTTTGTCTGTACTCTGGGAAGCTGGATTTTGCTGCTTTTTGCTGGCTCAGAGCAGAACAGAAGTATTTTCTTGGGGAAACTTTGTGGCAAAACCAGTTTTACAGTTCTCAGTTCTGAGGAACCTTTGCAGAAATGTTGAGTGCAGATGCCCTAAAGCACTGACAGGGGCTTGGGCTTTGCCATTGCATCTCTGGGCACTAAGCTATATTACATGGATGGCAATGCTTACCATCTCTTGGTGTGTATCCTGTAACCAGACTTGCACACCCCGTTCTTCTGGCCAGACCACTCCTCTCTGCACTCCAGCTGCTAGAGCTGCATCCCTGTTCCCTCTGCTGCTCCATCGGAGATCCTGCCACTCAGTTTAAACACTGCGATGAATTACAGCACCAAGTCTGCTGCTCTGTCAGCTCCTTTCTTTCAATTGAAATGCAGTGATTAAACACAGACACATCATCAGCCTCGAGTCCTGCCATCACACAGCCCATCAACTTTGCTTCTCTGGCACCAAATGAGAATTTGTAGTGTCAACTCAGGTTAGAGAACTGTGAACTCATCTGGAATGTTAAAGGTGATTATTAAGTCACTTAACAATTGGGTTTATTGAATTTCTTTTTTTCTTTTGAATTTCCATACTAAAGCATAGCTATATTAAAAATACATAATCTATTCTAAACTAGCTCTAAGAAAAATGCACTAGATCAGGGCTTGTTCCATGCCTCATGGCTACTGATTCACTAGCCAAACTGAAAAATATACCTTTATAAAAATATACCTTTATAAAATATCCACCCTTAAAATGCTATGACAACCCCATTTTGCCCATTTTCCTGGATTAAACACTGCTGACTCTCTTTCTTTTTTATCAAACTGGTCATTGTCCCTGTTGTGCTTCTCAAAAAAACATGTGTATGCATTTTTGCTTTTTTTTTTTTTTTTTTTTGTTAGTTCTTTTCTCTACAGCTATACGCTGTAGTTTAACACATACTAAGGATGTTAGAGTAAAGCCTGGCTGATATGATTTAGGATTCACTTACCAGTGACAGTTCCTGTGACTGGACTGGCATCTGCTGCTCCCAACAGGAGCAGCAGACTTTTCCGGTTAGTCATTGTATCTTGCAGCTTCTGATACATTCCTTCACTTCTCTGCCACTCTTCTACTTGTGTATCTATTTCTGGCTGCATGAACTGCTTTCCACGAATCTCTTGAGTGACACCAATGGTTCTTCTCTCATTTACTCAGGAACACATGCCTGCTCGATGAGCCTGTCTTCCAAAGTAGCAGTAATTCCTCCTGGATTTGTATCACTTACATGCCTGACTGGCTTCTCAAACCCAGGGGTCTAGACAACCCACACTTGTACTAAACCATCTTATGTTCTAGCTGCAGTCCATGTGGGGCCTGGGCCAGTTCTGCTGACAAAATCTTGCTTGTGATAGACAAAACACCTGTTGCAATATGCATCAACTCACACAGTTTCCAACTCTCACTGTCCTCTAATAAGAGCATGTAGAACAAGGACAAATAATCTATACATACAGATACCATGTCCATTACCAATAGTTTTCATTTCTATGATCCATTAAGAAAACCCTCTAAATCACAACCCTTTATCATGACTTTAGCTCTAACCCAAACAATAAACCGTAACAATGACCTTAGGTCTAAGACGTAAGACACTAAATCCTAATCCTAAATCTAACCCCTAAAGCAAACTCTAAAACTTAATGCTAATTTTAACATCTAAATCAAATCTCCACCTCCTAACTATAAAACGTAATATTAAACATAATCCCCTAAATTTAACACTGTAACCCCAACATTTGCCATCTGACTTTAAATCCAACAGAGAAACCTAATCATAAAGACATTAACTATAAAACCTAATACCAAAACCTAACCATAATCCCCAACCCTAAACTCTAACCATGAAGCTAACCCCAGCTCCTAAACCTAAATTCCAAGGCCTAAACCTAACCTAACTCTAAACCCTAAACCATGTAACAAAACCTAACCCCTAACCCCAACTCCAAACACGTCCCTAACCCTACACCTAACCACAATCACCTAACCCTATCTGATGGCTTTTGTCATTCCCACAAGGGGCCTTGCTTCCCTCCAGAGTGCCCTGGGGCCCTGCTGCTTTTCAGAGTGTCCCAGGGCTCTTGCTGGGCTTAGCTGACACCCAGGCAGGTCTCTACTGCCTTCCAGAGTGTCTGACAGCTTTTGCTGGGGTTTGCTGGTGCCCACAAGTGCATGGGAATGGGAGGGCCACCAACAGCTCTAAGTCCTGGCCACTTCCTCATGAGAGCACTGCCCGGCATCAGTTTTGCAGCTGAGCCCTGGCTAGGGTAAGGTTGTAGGTGAGTTGGAGCCTTCAGACTGAAGCCAACAGGAATCTTTCCAATGATTTAAAAAGAGTATTGGATGGGATCTTACAGAAAACTGCCACAACTTTGAGTTGACAATTCTGTTTTGACTACTGCCTGTCACTTGCAGCCCTGCAGATACTGCGCACTAGCTGCTGCTGGAATACACCAGGTGCTGTTCCTGCAGGTCTGTCTTGGAATAACTGCTTTTGCTCACATTCAGAACATCCTCCAGACTTTCTGAAGCCTTCCTGTGGTTCACATGCCTCATATCCTAAACAACTGACAGTTCAGGCCCATCTGTGAATTAATGTAGGTAAAAATCTCCAGCCATATCTATTCCTCTCTTCTCTGCTTAGTGACTCCTTCTTTGCATCCTCCTTTCCTTCTGCTCACACTGGTGACAGATTTCCTTCAAAAAGGAATTATTTCCTTTTAGAGAGTCCTTTAATTACTTGCCTTGGACCCTGGATGCTAATACACTCCCACATTGTGCCACAATCTTGCCAGCCTTTCCTCTGTGTTGTAAACAACTGCATGCATAAATTCAGTCACAGAGAGAATGTTTCCAAGAAAGCATTAAATTAGTGTGAGTTCTTTTCTCAGCTCTGAAATCAGCTCCAGGGCATAAGACATGCTCTTCACCTTCCTCCTGTCCATGTCAGTTGAACACACAGATCCACTCAGCAGAAGTCTCTTTTGTCCAGACACTGAGGAATCTGTAGCCAACAGTTATCTTGGAACCTCCCCATCAAGCTTTGCTGCAGGCAGAACTTCCAGAAAAAAAAAAAAAACCATTTATACAACTAAATAAGAACTGCAAGTCATGATGCCATGGCAGACACCTCACTTCAACCCATTCACTAAATCACAGTCTGAGTCAGTACCTCCTTTCCTCACCAACACAGCTCCTGGTGGGTTTTCATCTCCCCAAGTTACTTGGCATAAAATGACACAGTTACTGTATTTGACATGTGTATTCTGAATTCTAGCCCACAGACATCTTCCTTTCTCCAAAGCATTTTTGGGTCATTACATCTGAAGCACAGCCTCTATTGTGAAAGGAGGAAGTCTTGGCTTTAAAACGTGATTGTAAAATAGGACTTACAACATCTCAAAGAAGCCAATTCAACTCCCATCTACAAACATGGTAATTTTTAAGTCTTCCAACGCTGGGAAGCACAGTAATTTCTGAGTGGGCTGGCAAGGGTGAAGACTGTCTTAATTGTAGTTTCTCTTGGAAAAGCCTATTGTACAGATATACTTCCCTACTCCCAATTCCAGTCATCTGTATTGCTTTTGGGAGATAAAGGGAACAAAGGAATAATCTAAAGGTCTTTTTCACTGAAGATCAAAAAAAGCTAACATTTTCATACAGAAAGCAGAAGTTCAGTACAAACTGCCAGCTCAGAGCAGGACATAGGCACATCCTGTATATGTCCAAAACTGGCTTCCTCATGATGAGACCTGTCCCTTCAATATAAAAAATGGAATGCTATTATTTTAGGGATAATCTCTTTGAACCACCTTGGTGGTCAGTTCCTATCAGGGCTGCTTTCTAATAGAGTGGGCACAGCAGTTGTGGAAAAGTCTGCAGGGAAACACCTGCCATGGTAAATCTCTGGAACAGTGTGTATTACCCCCAGGGGTGGAGAGAAGGACTTCTGTCCTTCCTGAGAACATGCACTCTGCCAAAGCCATAATCAGGACCATTTCCAGGAGCTTGGGGTCAACTTGGTTTTGAACAGAATTGGAGCTAGAGCCATTCATATTCCCAGAGGCTTGCTCCTTCTTTCACTACCAGCTGGTGAGCTATGGCATTGAAGACCATTGAGCCACATACCTACATTTGCATCCAATGCTCCTTTCAAGAGACTCCACTGGCACATGCCAGGATACCTAAAAAGTAATAGAGGTAACTAAATTATAGCAGAAAGATCATAAAAACGGGGCAGGGATGGGGAGCAGGTTTATTATGTCTCAGGAACATAAGGCAACCCTCTCCCTTTATTTTTTGCTAGTAAATTTAGCATCAGAACCAAAGCTATGAATCATTTATCTGCAAATACCCCCAGTGCCTGAGAATACTGTCAGACTCCTCACTTGCTGTGTGCAGGCACTGGGACATACAAAAGTGTCCTGCAAATGCTGCCCTGCATTTTCAAATGTTAAAAAGTTTCCCAGCACCAGCAGGTTATGCCAATTTGCTAGAGTAGGATACAGCAAACATTTTCTGCTGGGTGGGAAGGAATCACTTCTAATTCCAACTCTGTGGCTCAGGTCCGCTGGCAAGGACAAACAGACAATTAGTTACAAAGAAAGTATAATGTAACTCCATCACTCCAGAGACAGCCTCCTTTCCTTAGAAGATGGACACTTCACAGAAAAACTGTTGCCAGTGGAAGTAGCCTGAGTAACAGACTTCACGGAGTATTTGGCATTTAGGAGTTCAAGGCAGGAAAAAATAAGGAAAGCCATCTTTTGGCCAAGGAACAGTACAGATGTTCAGTTAAATCTTCTGTAGATACTTTTCATTTTCTCTTGTGCACAAGGGGCACAGGAGCAAAATGCATCTGCAAGTTGTTATGTGCTGCATGCAATATAAAACTGTCAGGGGAAGCCCTCAAATGTTAGTATTTTTCTTCTCCAATGGTTTTTAAGAGCTGAAAAGTTTTGGGGAACAGATGTTTTTGTAGTGTCTGTATTTTCTCACCTCTGCTTTTCATAGTGTGCATTGCCTGGGCTTGCACACGGCAATGTTATCCTCAGGCCAGCAAAAGAGGGTTCGGGTGCACAACATTTGCAAACCTTTTGCCTCGTGATGGTTCTTGAAAAATGTCATCTCTTCCTCAGCAACCATTTCCCATTCTTTCTCAACAACTAACAGTCCAAAAGTGCATCAGTTTGACCTTCCTTTCTTAGAAATCATTTGACCTGTACAGCAAAGTTTGTTTTGCATAAAACAGTTCCAGCCATATGCACCCATTTGTACACCCCTTGTGCTTGTGTTGCTAATAAAGGTTTATATTTGGTGTTGCTAATAAAGGCTTATATTTGGCATGGACAGACAGCACTCAGTTGTTCTGTTATGAGTGTAGGCCATCCTCCTTCCCTGCCAGGCCCTATTTGCCAGAAGCAATGGTGATGATTCCTGTTGGGATGGGTAGCTGCACATCTCAGTGTCACACGAGCTGACAATTTGTTGAGGTTACAGTCTAGGTCTGACAAGCTTCAAGGCAAACTCCTTGCTTTAGCCCACGAGTAGATGGCCCCTGTGATATCAGCTCTCCACAGCTCACAGGCTCAAGCCTTGCTGCTCTGAACAGCGTTAATAAGCTTTATTATTACTTGAAAGGTCCCGCCTGAAGGGTCCAGTTTTACACAAGCACTTAGTATGACAGGGGAACATTTAAAAATGCTGCTCAGCAAGGCCATTAAAATGGACAGAAGCTTTTACCGCAGTTAGAAAGTCAGAAGATACAGTGGCCTGAGAAGCGAGCTAGCAGGTACAGAGCAGGTCATACCATTTCACTGCTCCATGCTCCAACTTCCACTGCTACCAAATGCAGAGAACAGCACTGTCCTCTGAAAAGCTTATATAAATCTACAGAGGGGAACTGCAAAGAACAACTAAGGCTTACTATGTAAAGATCCTGCCCTTCTACCACACAGGGCTGCTTCAGCAATAGTCACTTTGACCCAAGGGCAAGACACTCCTTTTCTCTATACAATGCATTTTCTCCCAGTTAGAGCTGCCCTTGGATATTTTGCAGAGAAAAGCACAGCAGGTTTTCAACTGCTTGCAGGATCTTTAAATGCTGCCACTTGCTCCAGATCACTGAATTGTATTTGCTGTGACTCAGGCTGCTGTAAGGGCGAAGGGACAGCTCCATCCATCCCACATGTCCAATAAAACATCACACAAGTGAGAGGGGATATCGATGCAAGCCAGCAGGTAAGCCTGCTGCCCCTTTCCTAACAAGCTGAGTTAGGCAAGAGACAAGCTAAGAGAGGGAAAAGTACAGTAACAACAGCATGTGGAAAGGTTCATGACTGGGCTTTTGCAAATGAGCTCCCCTTTACCAGACTCATGCCAGCCAGTGGAACATCACTTCCAGCCCACCTCTTTCACTTGTGCAGGACTCAAAGCATGACACTCTCCACAAGAGGCAAGAGTGGCATTTCCATTGCTTACTAGAGGATGGCCAAGCTCTCAGCACCACAGAGCCACAGTTAAGTCAGACTGGTCTTACTGACCGCTTCACAGCTGCTTTGTTAAGTCACAGCCTTCTCTGGGATCACCCTGCCCAAGAAGATGGAGACAAGCAATGACTTTTGACTAGAGCTGGGTTTGCTGGAGCTGCTATCTCCATATCTTATTAGTCCAAGTTGTGCATATCTCCAGCTACTCAGAACAGGTGATTTGTGAGAAATTGCTTGGTAGAAGAGCAGCAGCAAAGCAAACAATGCATGGCTCTACAAGTGGGAGAGAAGGCCCGGTTCACCCTCAGTTCCTCCATCTCCTCTTCCTGCACTGTGATCCTGCTAAGAACTCAGAAGTATTCACTGAAGTACAAAATGGAGACTTGGCTCAGCTGTTCTCTTCATCTGTGACCTCACTGCTCCATCATAGTCACCAGTGGAGCACTTTAGTTAGGGAGGAATATGGAAACTGGCAACAGAAGGCCTGTGTGCAGGATCCTTGTCCCTTTGTTCTTGTAGTTGCCTCATCTAAAGGCAAACCAACCCACCAGATACAGGCAAGCCTATAGCCAAGAACATCCCTTCACAGCCTGTAGACCCTTTCCTGTTTGGAAGTTTTCACAAGATAGGAAAAGAATAGTCATCTTCATCAGATGTCCCAATTCCAGCTGCAGAAAAGCTTGTGCTGGCATTAAAGATGTCGGCCTTCTTGTTATAAGGGATCCTGGATGCCACTACAGTGGGCAGAAGAATCTGTTCCAGC
The DNA here is from genome assembly GCA_013400575.1 of Peucedramus taeniatus. Taxonomy (NCBI): domain Eukaryota; kingdom Metazoa; phylum Chordata; class Aves; order Passeriformes; family Fringillidae; genus Peucedramus; species Peucedramus taeniatus. The sequence goes on along the minus strand of WBNO01007606.1, from coordinate 7,939 downwards.
AGGATCCTGCGAGGGGCTGCTGAGATGGTATTTCTCAGGAAAATACAGTGTTTTGTGAATCAGGTTTCTGACAGCATCAACATCGCTTTTGTCTAAGAAAAGAGAGAAAACTGGTTGTTAGGCATTCTTACCAAGAAGTGTGAAAGCCTCTTTCTCAAGAAATGCTCTGGTTTCCAGCACATCATCTGCCATCTCATCCTCTCTTTCTTTCTGTACGTCCTCTGCTCTTTCTGCACTCACCTATATCCAGCTGCTGCAGGAGACTTTCAAACTCTGGGTCACCATCCAGGATTTTCAACAGGTTGGTGGACTCCATTCTCTCCAGCTGCACATCCCAGTAGATGTAGATCTTCTGGCTGAAGCTGACATAAACAAGGCAGGGACTGTTGCTCCCTTCTTTGCAAGCATAGAGGCCTGCAGAAAGCAGAAGTGTGGAGAACTGACTACTTCCAAAAGGAAAGAGAAAGCAAATAATTGACATTTCATGATGAGGTACCAAAGCTGTTACCAGAAAAGAGCAAGCACCTGGGCAAAGATATGGGCCTGGGTATACAAAGTCCCTTTGAGACAATCCAAGAAGGTGTCTCTGAACCTCATGAAGCTTGGGGATTTGCAAGCTGCTTCTTGCAGGTCTGAGAGAAGGGACTGAGCAGAGCCAAAACTCAGGCTGGTTCCATGGGCTCCTTATCTCCATTTAATAACAGCTGAAGAAGTCTGTAAATTTAAAAAGCCGTGTGGAGGATAAGAGACCAATGTAGAACCTCCAAAAAGGACAAGAAAAAAACACCAAGCCACCATAGACAAGCCTCAGCATCATTTTCTCTCACCCTTACTTTTCCCAGATGCCACCAGAGGAAAGACTAGCTGGGCCATCTGCAATATGCACACAGGGAAATTATTCCCCACTGCAAGCAGACAAAAGATTCTGTGTGCCCTAGATGAGAGTAGTAGCTTTGAGGGGGAAATGCTGTGAGGGCTGGCTTTGCAGTCAGGCTTCTCACCTGCACAGAAGGCACTGACATTCTCATCTGCTTGGAATCTGGCCACAGTCCGATTGTGGTCGATGATGTATGTCTGACCGTCCCAGGCACAGGCAATCACCTCCTCGTGCCCATTGCCCTGCAGGAACCAGAGGACTGCATATTACACAGGTATCACCTACTCCCAGGGACAGCAAGAATCTTTCTTGCTGGTTCAGAGACACAACACTAATGTCTAGATGTCACTTCTGGACATCTCCTCCAGATATTTTGCACTTGGAGCTCATCTTTCTTCTATATAGCAATCCTTACATACTGTAAGAGCTTTTAGACAATCAGGGTATTAGCAGTGAGCAAAATCATTTAGCTCTGCAGTAAGATTGAAGAACAGCTGGAGGACAAAAGTTTATAAATGGATAAATGGATGCTGGGTCTAACAGGTAGACACAGCTCAACCTCTTGCAGCTTGGCAGACTGACTTGAGTGCAGAATGTACTACCACAGTCAGAACACTCTGCGATATCCTGAGATAATCCCAGTCTTTCCCAACTGAGTCATACTCCTTCCGCCCTTCCTAAGTTCATATCCACAAAGACATACTGAGTTTTTGTCTTCATCTCTCCCAGCCTTGCTCAGATACTCACTGTAACATCCAGCTTTTCCAGAGCAAAGAGCTGGTGATCAACCTGAAAAGACCAGAGCAGCCTGTCTGCTCCCTCCATCAGTTTCAGCGTTCCTGAAGAAAGAAAAAAACAACTATCTTGTAAACAATAAAAGAGATCAAGATGTTTGCTAATGCTAGGTCCTACTCCTTCAACACTCAGGGTTGCTGACAGCTGCTAATAGCACAGGCATGGACTTGGCTGCTAAACCCATACTGGACACTTGACTCCACCTACCATGCTCCTATTATCCAGATATCCTGCGGTACTACTGGGCAGGGGACACTGGCCATGAGAGAGTGGAACATAAACAAGCATCTATCCTCACAGTGCCCTCTGTGCCTTCATATAAAATATGTCAGCAGAAGGAGTCTTGGAATCAAATTCCCTTGCCTAACCCTTGAAGGGTTTCTGAAGCCCAGCTTCCCTTTCTTTAAAAAAAAAAGCACTGAGCCCCCTGGATCCCTGCTTTTAATTAGTGACAGGCCTTGGCTGCCCCACAAGTCTTCTTCAGGACAGTGGCAGGACTTACCATCCAGAGTACAGAGGGCAAAGAGACCTGAGCCACTATTCTCACTGGAGCCTGTAAGTGCAAAAGAAAATTACTGGAGGTGATGCCATTTTGTAAACATTGTACCCTCCCTCTCCTGAAAACAATAAAAAAGATCCAAACCAAGCTGATCCATGCTGCCTCCTTTCCTTGCCCAGCTGTACGCAGGACAGCACTGACAAATGACACTAATTAAATCTGAAGAGGAGAGTTCCCTGACCACCAGGCTGTTTCAGCCCTTCAGTTAACTCTCTACCTAGCTACTAAAAAAGAAAAGACTCGCAAGGTCAAGTTTTAAAAATATGACACTCTCAGAGAGAGGACTGGAGCTCTATTTAACTAAAGCTGCATTTAACCCTTTCAGTGACAATGTAGAAGAGGCACTGGCTCCCTGAGGAGGAACCCAGGAAACCTGGCAATCAGGGGTAAGTCAGCAGAGCTGCAAGCAAGCAGGCAGTTTATCCAAAGTCAACAACGCGAGCCTATCTCCAGTGCCCATAGACAGCTCCAAGCTACAGCCCCCTGCACACTCCCAGGCTGCAAACCACCCCATTTCTGCAGATCAGCCTAAAGCAAAGCCAGCTGGTTGGGTGCTTAACTGCACCTGGTGATAAGCACCCAGAGAGGCTCTGATACAAGAGATCTGCTGTGTCCCCCTTGGAAACTGGGCAGCATGGCACTCTTCAGCTGTTCCGTTCTTGATGGTCCAGCATCAATGGGCTTTTTTACAGCCTGCTCTTCATCCCTTATTCTGTGTGCCTTCATTTTTCACAGACATCTCTCAACAGATGCAAGGCTTCATATGCAGTGAAATAATTGATTTCATGCTCTGTTGACCATGTTGCTCACAGCAGCATCAGAGATGCTGAAAACATGACAGGAACTGAGCAGGAAAAGTCCTCTGAGGAATGGGAAGAGGGTGGTGTTCAGTAGATTGCTCTTGTTCACAAGCTCTAATTACACTGGACAGGCTGAATCATTCCCAGACAGCACTGCAGGAGGCAATACTTGGGCAGAGCAAATACAAGACAAAGTGATCTCTGCTGGGAGTTTCCTGCCTTCTATTATGCCCACACACTCCAAGGGGGAGTGAAAGCTTATTCTCCATAGGTACCAAAAGAGGGCTCAGCAGGTGCACCAGGCACAGGTCAGAGCACAAGCAGTTACAGGAGGGAAGCAGTGGCAGCGTGCAAGAAAAGTCTGGACATAAGAGCAGTGTGTCTGGGCTGAGAGAAGCTGGCAGCTGTGCAGATCTTAGATACAAGAGATGAACACAACACAGTGGAAAAAGACAGAGGACAATGATACGGATGAAATACGGAAGCAGGTATGAAAGAGGCTAGGGCTGCACAGGAGAAAGAGGAGCAGCACAGAGCCACCAGGAATTGAGATTCAAATGCTGAAAAGCCAGAACAAAGATGAGGCTGTGGTAAGGAAGAGATGCATCTAGGGAATAAGAAGAAGGGAATAATAAGCTGCAGCCATGCAGAAGCAAGGATCAAGGACATCTGTAGGACCATGGCATGGCAGCCATCCAAACTGACTAAATGCAGGTCAGCTGAGGTTGCAGTAAAACTCTTGTACTGAGTGAAGGATAAGGGCTACCTAGGGAAGGACAAGAATTATAAAAAGCTCACATGCAAATATCCAGCTGTCTTTCTTTGGGAGCTGGCTAAGAGAAGCTGAGATCCCTGTGTTCTTGCAGCTGCCTCTCATAGTTTTTTTCCTACCACAGGAAATCTGATTTAATTCTGTACTGAAAAATCATCAGGGGCAACTGCTGGGCTGGAGACCCCAAGCTGCTGATCTCTCACCTCGGGCAATGCTACCAATGAGATGAGTGGAGACATTCTTGTTGTGAATCCGCCCAGATGTTTGGTGTAGAATCACATCTCGAACAGGGGCGTCACTGGGAAAAAGAGAAAGACAACAGGGAAAAGTTAGGGAACCACGCCTCAGACTGTCTCAGAACAATTTCAGGAGCAGTGTATTCCAAAGCTCTACAAACCCAGACAGTGACAGAGTTTGTGAACAGGTTGAACCCTTCAATGGTAAAGGAAGAAAACACATGCCACCCTAGGTATTAAAGAAATATCTGATTTCATGCTCTGTTGACCATGTTGCTCACATGGTCACAAGTTTTTAAAACCAACTTTTAGAAACACAAACCCAGAATGATTTGATGCATTAAAAAAAAAATCAGTAAGGCCTGTATTCCAATGAAGGAAAAAAAAGACAATTTTTGTCATTACTGTTACAAAAGCCTGGCTGGTATCTGCCCAGACTGAACAGGTTGGTGAGAGACTACATCTGGGCCTGGCTTCTGGCTAACAGGATATCATTCCACTGAATTCTCAAAGACATCAAAGATACTTGCCTAGGTCCCCTCCTGCTGCAGTTTTTTGTGTCTGCCTTAAAATCTCACAGAGCACCACAGAAGCACCCAAACTCCCCATTAGGGTCCTTCCAACACCAAGATGGTAACAAGCACCTCACTGCTCATCCTTGTTGCCGTGGTTGTGATTTACAGCACTGGCTGCCAAGGGTCTCATTAAGAAAACTTCTAATTGCCTCATCTACAGAAAACAAGTGAATGAACCCAGTTTTATCCTGGGCTTCAGGGGTACTTGGTTTGGCCCAGTCTCTCAGCTGTTACCCTGCAATTTGATGACCTTTCTCTGGAAATCTAGGTCACTCATTTCCCTACCTTAGCTCCCAGTAGTGAGGAACCCCCAGGGAGCTGGTTCTGCCACTCTCCTTGCCCAATTCAACAAGGAAAGCAGCAGTATTCATCTTCATGACAGAGACATGAATAGTGTTCATGAAAGCTTGGGTGTAGGCGGGCTTAAGTGATGAGGTGCCAGAAGCACAGCAGGTCACTGAAGGAAGGACAGTGACAGCACACCATGCTTCCTAACAGTGACATGGTGGCACCCCCTTGTAACAGGCATTCACAGTGGCATGTGCTCATGTACCCCTGCAGGAACACCCTCACCTGCCCGGGCCAGATCCATCCCTTCCCGCAGCTGCGTTGCGCTGCTCCGTGTCCCAGGTGCACAGCAGGATGGCATAGCCACAGCCCGGCTGTGACACCATCAGCTCTGGTGAGCCATCAGGGCCTGGGTTCACAGACAGGCTGTCCACCTACAGCAGCAAAGGAAAAACATGGACAGAGTAAAAAACTCCAAAAGGTTTACAGTGCTCCCTGCAACTAAATTTGAATATGGCAAATCTTCTGATAGAGCTGAGCAGCAGCTGAACAAATTCAGCTGGAAGCAAAATGTCCAAGTTCAGTAAAAGGTTGGCTCCCTACCAAAAGCAACTTTAAACAACACTCGCACTTCCCACTAATGCTCTCCCATCAGGCAAACACAACTGCTTCTCAGACCAACTACCAGCTGTACAGAAAAGTCACTGGGCAAATCTCCTCTCAAGCCATCAACATGAGAACTGTTTTGTTCATAGGACTGAGATTCTGTGCTTCTTCTCTTGAAAAAGCCACCTCTTGAAGACTGTATGACAAATACTGCTCTGAACATCCTTTTTGCTTACCTGACCTTCTAGAAGCCATTTCTTCAACAGGATCAACTGCCCAGAGACATGGTCTGAATTCTCTGACGAGTCCTCCCAGCGGAAGGCACGGACCACCCTGTCCGTGTAACCCACAACCAGCTCACACTTCCCATCTCCATCTGCAGGGAAGAGCAAAAGACAGCTGGACTCTCTCAAGCCCTAAGAGCCCAAAAATGCAGAAACCACTCTGCTGGTTTCTACAGTTAGCATCCCTGAAGACCCCAACCACGTAATGAAAGTTTGCACTTCAGAAAAATTCCTGAAGTTCTTGTTTCTCCCTTCCATGACTTGGCTGTGGTTTGTTGGGAGTGTCTGTTTCAGCAAGACAGTAATTTCCTTCTGCAAGTCCCCCCCACCTTCTCTCCCCACTGCCTCACACACAAACTCCTTCACCCTGCATTCCCACACCAGCTCTGTGGCTCACCAATGTCATTGATGAGCATGACCTTGGTGTTGGCAGGAATGTGCTGCTTGAACACTGGCTTCTGCTCTTCTACCCCTGCCAACTCATGGTGGCCTGAAGCATCTGGGTGTTTTGAATTCAGAGAAGTCAGGTCAAAAAGATGAAACCAGCCTTCTGCACTCACTGCCACCATGAAATTCTGTGAGGGAAGAGAAAAACCTTTTGATTCTTGCTCTTTCAGAGGCTGCAGAAGCTGTCCCACAGCAGGGCAAAGGAAGACACAAGGGTAGATCAATCAAGATCAATGACTGCTACAGAGAAAACAGGAAGTTTTTGGCCAGCACACAAACTTCTCTGCTACTGGCAGGGTCCAAACTCATTGTTCATCTTTGTCAGACTACAGTATCAAGCAGATATGTGTGCAATCCTCAAACAACGTGTGGCTTTCTCAATGCCCACATCAGCTCTGCTCCCCACTAGAGGAAACACAGCTACAGTATTTTGGGCAGGGTGCCTGAACTGGGACCTTTGGACTCATTGGTCCTGGCTTAACCACCAGAAACAGCAATCCAACAAAAGGAGTCATAGTAGACCCAGTGGAATTTGCTTGGGAGTCCAGACTATTCTATGTCTCAGTCTTGTTTAGATGACCTTAAATGCACACAGCCAAGTGGCAGAAGGAACATGGCCCACAGCAGACATCAGCCAAAGAAAGGCAAAAGCCACTGAGCTAAAAGAGCAACCCTCAAACCACCAAAGCGTTGTGGTGCTCTCACAAGGGCACACAGAAATCAAAAGTGCTCTCTGAAGATAGGATGGATTTCCTTGGTCTCTAAAAGCCACATAAGGCTACAGAAAAATACCAGTTATGTATAAACAGAGGAACAGTTTAAAAACAGTAGTGCTAAAACTCCATGAGCAAAGGCAGACCCTGGAGAGACAGCACCTGCTATCTGTCCTCCTCCACACTCAGCACCCAACAGGACCCTAATCTTCTGAACACCTCCCACATGCCCTACAGACACAACTGGGAAGAGTTTGGCTCCTCTCACCTTTCCTTTATTGCACACATCTCCCACACGGACACATGTGAGCTGCAAAAGAAAACAAGACCATCCATGAAAAAAGGCAACCCAACCCAGCACCCTGGGATAAACCTCTGCCCTACCCCCTACTAATTCATAAAGAATTTCCTGAACTCCTAACAGCGTTTTGAAAGACAAGGACAGTAGAGTCAAGGGACAGAAACACAACTGGCCAGAGCGCTGGGGCAAACCCCACAGTGCACAGAGCAGAGTAAAGGTGGGACAAAGACCCAGTTTCATGTTTGTCCATTAATTTGCTCATCACTTCCAGCCCATGGGGCTGAAGGCAACAGCAGGGTCTTGAATAATTACACAAAAGACATCAGAATCAGTTCTGGCTGCCATTCCTCTCCAGCCTCCATATTCCTAGACAAAGGACAAGGATAGCTGGCTGCACATACACCAAAAGGCCCTACCATTTAGAAAATTTGTCAAGAACTGACCATTCCTTGGCAAGATCGCACAGCCCAGGGCTTGCTATCGTCATTCTTGTAAACATAGAGCTTTCCATTGATGTCTCCCACCACGAGTTCATTCAGCTGTACAAGAAAATTGGGTTAGAAGGGAGAAATCCACAATTACATTAACAGCAAAAATTTCAAAATTCATATCTAAAAATCACTCTGTAGGAAGAAGCAGCAAAAAAAAAAGAGTTAAAGAGATGTTGCGGGTTGGATCTGTTTCTT
>WBNO01007605.1:209764-240071 GCA_013400575.1 Peucedramus taeniatus | reverse complement strand
CGGCGCCATTTTGCGGCGGTGCGGGAGGCGCGGGCGGGAGGTAGCTGTGGTGGTGCCGGTAATAGCGGCAATAGCGGTAACGGTGGCGATAACAGCGGCTGTGGGTGTTGTTGCTGCTAATCGGGACTAGCGTCCCCTGTTCGCCCCAGTCCCGTGGCCAGGACTCTGCCGACATGAGCGACGTGGAGGAGAACAACTTCGAGGGGAGGGTGAGTGGCCTCCCCTGCGCGGGCCGTGTCGAGGGGGGATCGGTCCCGGGGGCGGTGGGTGGCGACACTCTGCGTCCTCGGGCCTAGCGGGGGTGGGAGCAGCGCAGCTTGGCTCTAAAATGGCTCCTTTAGGCGCCCGAGGTTTGCCTGGGCCGTGGGTGACGACCCGTGCCCCTCTCCGCTGCCCACGTCTCTCCCTCACGCTCCCTGCTCCCATCGCCCCGGCGGGGTGCGGGCGCCGGGTCCCGGTGCTGCGGCCCGGCCTCTGCCCAGCCAGCGCAGGCTGATCCTGTGCAAGCAGCGTTTCTGTAGCCCCGGGGTTTCTCCTCGCTGCTCTGTTCCCTTCCCGCGGTCCCGAGCCGCCTTGTTGCCGCCGGGCCCGGGGGTCGCTGTCCTGCCCGTTCCCGCTCCCCCGGCCGGGCCGCCGAGGCCTCCTCCCGCCCGAGAGAGGAGGGACCCCGCGTCCTTTTGTGCGAGGTGCGCGGTCTCTCCTGGCTCAGGAGCTGCCTCGGGCCGGGCCCCCTCCCGCCACTGGGGAGGTCTGGCCATCGTTATTAAACCATTGAAAGTCATCGATCGTGCAGCTGAAGGCTTCGAACGAGCTGCTGTGGCTTTGTAACCTCGTTAGGCCTATGTCTTCCCTCTGATGGCTGTGGGTGTTCATGTACACGTGTGACAAGTCCCTTCCGTTTTCAGTGTTTTTGTGGTTCTGTTTTTGTTTGGTTTTTTGGGGGTTTTTTGGGGGTTTTTTTGTAGTTTTTTTTTCCTGTTTTTTTGGGTTTTTTTGGTGGTTTTGTTTTTGTTTTTTTTTTTGTTTAGTGATGATCAAGGCAAGCAGGAATTAGAAGCTGCTTGAAACAGGGACGAAATGTGTGCTGCATCACAATTTACTTTTTTTTTTAATTTTGCAGAGGTTTTCTTTTTGTTTGTTTTTTTAAGAGGTTCTTTAGAAGAACACCTGAGCATCCTCTTGGTGACTCTCTCTGATGATCCAGTGACAGCAGCCTTGCAGTTACATGTATAGCTACTGTCTGGGGAAACAAGCAGTAAAATCTTGGAAGAACGGCATTGCCTTCCAAAAATTACTTTTACATGACTATTGTTGCCTTTTTTCTGGTGATTAAAGAAAATCTATAGGCTGCAAGCTCTTTACCTAGGGATGCAGTAACTGCTGCTGCTGCTGCTTCCTCGCGTGAGGTAAACAAAACCTCCCCTTGTGTTGGTTGCTTGGACAAAAGGTGGCTGTGTAGTTAAGCAGTATTGAGGTAAATAAACAGATCTCTGAAAGGGAAACAACTAAGTTTCAGAAACTTGAGCAATGAGCATGCTTGGTTGGTTTTTTCTCTTTTTTAAGATGACGGTAATCTCCCATTTTATAGTCAAGATTTATATCTTTAAGGATTATTTTCTTGTCTGTATTCCCAGTGTGGGTTATTGTTAGGAAAGGAGTTAGGTTAGTTGTGAGAGCATTGGTATTGGGTTCTTTGATGGATCTCTTGTTTATGTTACAAAGCTGTTAGAGCTCTGTACTTTCAGTATTTCTGCACACCACCTCCTCCCAAATGTAGAAGTACATGTTTTGAGAGTACATGAAGTCTGAAAAGTCCTACAGTAGCAGTTTTTGTGATTTCTGCTTATCAGTTTTTCCTTCTTTTATTTTGTGACGGAAAATTTACCTGTTGGAAAGAACTGCTGACTATGTTTAGTCTTTATTTGGAAGACTTCTTTTCTTTTTGCTCCCTACACTGAAATTTCTCAATCAATATGGCATAGCTGAGCATAATGGCAAGTACTTGATTGATTTCTAGTTGAGGGTTTTGTGGTTCTACTGAAGAACATTTGTAAGCCTCTCTTTTCTTCTTTAGCAATACTGCTTTGTTGTGATGGTACTAAAATTCTTGAAATAAGAAATTATATTTTAGAGTAATGTTTTATTTTTAATTTCCATTGAGAGTGCTCACAGGCATAAAATTAAACACATGTAACTTTGAGACTTGTGTTTAGTCTGCTGTTCCCAGTTGGATAGGACTCTCAGACACTGAATGTCCTGATGCTTCAGTTTGCTGCATCCAGGCACTGAGAGTAAAGCAGAAGTTTTCACTGGGAGAAAGAACTGCAGAAACTGGAAGGAAGTTTGTAAAGAACCTGTTTTCATGGAATTTGGCACAAATAAGAATTCTGAGTACCCTTTCAATTCTTCCACCCCTTGTCAGTTTAAGTGCTAATTAGTGTGATGTGCTTTTAAAAACTGAATGCAGTAAGGATGTTTTAAGTTTTAGGCCTTTTATATTTCATCTGTGTAGATGCATATTGTCCTAAGAGCACTTCAGTGAAAGTTGAGTATCAGCAGAATTGTTTTAAATGCTAATTTTATCGACAGTAAGATACTGTATGTGTTTTGCCTCTAATTTACTATTTTTAAATCATATGAACTAATTTTAATTTTAACTAATCTCAACAGGACATTAATAATTTTGGAAATAAGTTTCCAATGAAATTGCTTAGTTTACACTCTTCAAAACTTCGATTTCTAAAGTATTGAGTGTGAAATCATTGTAGAGCTTTTCCTTCTTGAACTCACTCCTTTATTGTTTTTTTTTTTTTAAGCAAATGTTCATCAAATATGCTCAGACTAATCAACATCTGCTCTGTTTTTGTGTCATTTTGTTTCAACTTCAGTAAGTTCTCTATTAAGAATGTGGCTGGTTGAACAGAAGAAAGCCGCCTCCTCAAGCACGGTGATTTAATGGAAAGAAATTGGCAGAGGAATTAAAAATACAGTGGATGTGTTAGAGCTAAGTTTATGTACATTAAGAATAAAAGAAGACTTTAAATTGTGCTTCTTATCCAGTGATTTGGTTTTGGAAACGTCAAAGTATTTTATCACCATTGAATGCTTTTAGTGAGCAGATTAGACAAATGAGGCTTTTTTTATCTTTTATTTCTGTCAGATGGCAGGCAACTCTTACTTCCTTTCATAATTTTTGTTATTTTTTTAATAGGCTATTGTTTATTTGGTGTTCAATCTGTGGTGCAACTTTAGATGTTTCCCAGCGCAATGAACAGAAGGGAGTCTAAACAAACCCGCACTTCAGTAGCTCCACTTGAAACTTTGATCAGTTTTTTCTATTGAGCTTCTGGTAACATTTATTTTCTGCAATATTAAGAGCTTAGTCGCTTTCTACCAGTATTGATGTGTTCTTTGTCTAAATAGGCAAAACCTTTTATCAGAACAAAGGTAAAATTCCATATTGCAACTCTATTGTCTTCATTCTGATGATCCTGCTGTATGCAGGATCTTTACTGGCATAAATAGTATAATCTAACAAAACACTTGAAGACATGCATGATTTTGCATGTGGCCCATCCTTTTGAAGGAAGTATACATATTTCGTAGGTACATAAGTGGCTTTTGGGTTAGTTTAGCTGTGAAAGTACCTTATATTTGCTTCGTGAAGTTTGGATGCAAAATACTTAGATACGTATGGAATTACCTAACTGATCGACTTTGAGATGATTTCTTTGGCAAAAAAAAACCCCAACGGTGTCAGGGTCGGGCTTGCTTAGCTATTGTATTCCACTTCTGCAGTGGCAGCCTGCCACCTCTATGGAAAAGAAGGAATGTTGCTTCCCACACCTTTGCAAACACAAGCACAATGGAGTGCGAATGCTCGGGGTTCTGCATTCGGGGTTCTGCATTCGCTTGGAGAGTGATGAGATCACCCTACAGTGTCTAATGACAATGTGGGAGAGTTTTTCTGGAAGTCCAATTTTTAATTTTTATTGTTTTAATCAAGCTTAATTAATTCTGCATTGTTCTGGATCTTGTCAGCTGGGAAGACTGCTCCTTTTGAACACAAATTCTTTTTACTGTCTTCCATGTGTGGTAGAGGAATGACTACAGAACCCTCCCTGAAGAGGTGTATTTTCAAGTCTCAGTGAGATTAGCTTGTAATTTCAAAACGTTTATTGCTGAAGCCTTTTCTTTCTTTTCATAAGTGAGATCATTGAGAAATATATGAAGTTTGCTTATGTTAGTAACTTTTAAAATACTCATGTCTTCTAGGTAGCGACTTAGAAGATGCGTCTTATACAGAAGCTTATTATATGTACCATTGCAATATTTACAGCAGATTAGCTAATTAAGGGATCCATTTTATTTTTAGTATAGTGATAGATCACACTATGAAGCAAAAAGGATTTAACTTCTCTTTGGAGTTTTAAGGAAAGTTGGTAGATTCCTGCCAAAATGTAATCTTGTCCTCATAAGTAAGATGTCACTAGCTTAACAGTTTATCCAGCGAATGTGGGCTGCTGCTAAATTCATGTTTATTTTTTGACTGCTTATATTTTTCTGTCCCCTTTTAATAGAGTTCGACTTCATGTATTTTTTTAGTTTGGGTACGAGTTTTTAACAAGATTTTTGGAAATGGTATTGCTAGACCACTTGATCTGTCCTTTTTTTCACCCCAGGTCAAATGAATTTCACTTGAAATTTCTGTGTGATTTAGTGTTTTGGATTTTTTTTTCATTTCCCATGCTTTGCTATGGAAAGCTTGGTTTAAACTTATTTAATTATTTTTAGTTAGCATCTCACTCTTAATTTTGATACCCTTTCAGTCATACGCTGAAATTGTAAGGTGAGCGTTAAGGTAAGGCATGACAAGTTTGGGACAGAGGAGTAGTGTGAAAGAACAGAGGGTTGTTTTGTTTGGTTGGTTTGATAAAGGAATTGGTTGGTCAGTTGTTTGCTTTGTTTTGTTGTGGTTCCCTCCCATGTTCCTTATCATACCTTCTCTTGATGGGTGAAAAATGGAAGGAATACTTCTTCAAGACTTCTGCAATTCTCCTCTGCATTAAAGTGTTTTAAATGCTTTTAAAATAGTAATTACATTGGAAAGTAAGATTTCTTTTGAAACATGTAAGGAATTTAAGTGGTAGATAGATCTTTTTGATCAGTTAAACAGTTTTACCAGTATGAATGAAATATGTGGACTGATTGATGCCTGGCTCAGATGGATCATCTAAAGTTGTTGATAGTTGTTCAGTGTCTGGGTTTACATGATCATAGAGTATTGGGGGAGGAGGAGAGATCTGTTCCATATCCCTTTGGTTTGTTACTTCCTGGGATGAAGGAAGGTAACAAGGATTAAGAATACTCCTCAGTACTCTCTTAATGGTTCTAGCTGTGCATTTTATCCAGAGAATCAGGAACTGAAGCTGCAAACCTTTGATTTTGTGTTTGTCTACGATTTTGGCTCCAAGTTCCAATTCTTGGTGAATCCCATTTAGTCCCATTTACTGGTGTGTATTTGAGGAAACCACTACATCTTACTGTGAAGAAACACACTGTTACAACTGAGTTGGGTTTTTTTTGTAATTATTATTGTCAGGGGGAAGGGTGTCTTTTTTTTTGTTTGTGTGGGTGGGGTTTTTGGTATTTTGGGGAGAGGTGTTTACTGGGAAAAGTGTTACTGGCAGATGCAGGATTTATTTTGAAGGGGAAGTCTGATCTGAAGAATATTACAAAGCTCTGTTTCTTTTCCTGCAGACTCTAGTGGCAGCAAATCTAGATAGTTTGACATGGGGATAGTGAATTATCTGCCTGCAAGTTTGTAGGGGTGAAAGTAGTGACTGGGCAGCTGCATAATGGAGCCCAAGGCATTAAGATAGGTACTGTTCTGTAGGAAGCTGCTGCAATGAGGAGCTGAGTTTACACTGAGTCTTATCTGTGGCCCTTAAATGAGTAAGGATCTTAAGAACAGAAAGATAAGAAGGTGCTGAGGATCCAAAGTGCAGTTTTAGTCTTTTCTCTTCTACGTAATATTTAGTCTCCGTGGTAATAACAGAGCTAAGATGAGGATGCATAGGTTGCTTTAAGACTGGTACAAAATCGAGGTATTTTAGTGCTTTGGGGTAATAGAGTTGTCTGGTTTCTTATGTTAAAGATGACATACAGAGAGTGTTGAATACTTTTGTCGTATGTATTGCAGAAAAGATATAAGTAGCTTATGAAGAACAATTGGGTTGGTCTGTGTTGTAAACTAATATAACAGCTTGCTAATTGTTTAATTATAGTGGTACGTAGAGAAGAAAAATTCTTAAAATCTTTGTGATTCCTTGAAGCTCTGAATCCCTTAATCCCTGCCTGTAGTTTTGCCGATATAAATATTACTAGGCAGTTTTTCAGCATTGTCCTTAAGTCCTTAAACTTTTGCAGGTTATTGTGATTCCCTTAGTCTTCTTTAGAAGCATTGTAGGAGTTGTAGCTAGGTGAACTATGTTGCATTAGAAGATGAGATGTAATTGCTTACCAATGACAATGTGCAACTGCCATCAGGTAATCTCTCTTCAGCTGCAGTTTTCATCTACAGTTACTTAGTTGAGGAAGTTTGAAGTCTCTAAGAATTTACATGGTCCCCTCTGTCACTGCAGTTTACAAGTTGTGTATTTGTGAATACAGTATCTGTTTAAGGGTCTTAAACAGATACTTCCAAAAGGACTTAACCTATATGAAATTATGTAATGTTTGCTTTTGTCGACTTTATATAGATTTGGTGTCATAGCTGATATTATTAAAGACTCTATGGGTGGTGTTGTAAGATGCTTCAGTTGAATAGCTAAGAACACTAAGCTGACTTCTACATTGTATGGGAGCAGTTGTGTCCATGGTATTTTTGGCACCTCCCAGCACTTCTAGATTGTGCCAGGATCAGGGGGTGGGATGGGGGTCTGCCTTTGTTCAAATTTCTGGAGTTCTTGTTCAGGAATTGATATTTCACATGTAAAAAACATGGACAATGCAGTATCCTTATGAAGAAGGAGTGTCTAAGGAGGGTGAATTCTTTGCCTTTTTATTCAAGGGTGTTTTCTAAATCTGATGTAACTTTGAGTGTTTTTCTTTATTACTGATCATTTTTACTAGGGAGAGAAATGCAAATAGTTTCCAGAGAAATTGGCAATTGTTGCAAGGGATGAGTTATAAAGAGAAGAATTTAAGAGGCTGTCAAACATGGAAGAGTACAAAGGCAGAGGCGAGGTGATAAAAATTTACGTTAGTGGTTATAAGAGAAATTTTTCTTTATTGCAAACAGTGGATTTCAAATGTTAAACCCCCGAATTTGGTATTATTTAAAGGCATGTACATAATTTATTTCAATGAAGTCCTGTAGTTAGCTTGGTACATAGCCATCTTCATAAGGATTACATGCTCCACCTTTCATAGCCAAGCTTTGAATTTGCCCCTCATTGTTTAAATTTGGCAGGTCTATCATCCTAGTAGGTGACATTCTCCATGAGTCCTTTATCCTTTTTATTGAGGTACAGGGGAATGGTAGTGTGGCTGTAACAGTTATTAGTAAGAAGCTTCTCAGGTTCCATTTCTGGTGAATTTACTGTCTTGAAATATGAAGACAGCATCCTTTGAAAAAGGACTCCAGCCCAAGGTAGTGAAGAATTTTAACAGCAAAAGAAAATGCAAATCTGGAGGTAGAGTAAGAAAGAGAAAAAATTGTGAAAACAGTCAGGAGAAGTTATGTAAATAAACATGAAATGTAACACCTTTGGGAGGGGAACTTGGTACGCATTTTTTCATTAAGTATTTTGTAAAGTTACAAATATATATAGCATACTGTTCTGTTGGGGTTTTTATAGCTAAGCTCCCTAGAAATGCTGTGCACTATAAAATGTGAGGAAATCCTAACCTGCTCTTTGTTTGCTTGTTTTCCTAGTTTTTCTCTTGTGTGCCTTACCATGCAAGAAAAAAACGCCTCCTGTTTTTACTTCTATTGGATTCTTTAACTGTACGATTCTACATCTTAGTTTATATGGATTATATAAGGAAAACAGGATAACAATGAGGAAGAAAAAGTAGGAAGAATAATAATTTATGTTGCTTATACCTATGTGCATGTGTTATGCGAGTAAGTATGTGCATAGATAGGTTCTGACTGGAAATCTTTGGCCATTCTGTTGAATTGAGTGTCTTAGTAATCTGTAGGAGTAAAATCTGGGATATTTAATACTGAGAAGCACATAGTTATTTTAGGGGGGGGGGATCACTGATATCAACATATATTTGTGCTAATTAGTTTTTAGTGTATCAATGTATCTTACAAAAAATCTCGGGAGGAGGGTAGCCTTGCAAATACAGTAAAACACTGAGAACTCAGTAAGCTTATTGTTAGAACATAGACACTTATACAGTTTTAAAGATATTTTTTTTAAAAAGTTGTTTTATAAAATAGTTTCTTGCACTTTACCTGCTGGCTTTTCAATTTGGTAGATAACATCTGAACTCCAGCAGAGTTTTATAATCCCCACGTGCTTAAATATACTAAATGTTCTTTTTCCATTAAGGTTAATGTTCGTGAAGAAATTGAAGAGTTTTTTCCAAGAATGTGGAAGATAAATCAAGATAAAAGAAGGCTAATGAAAAGTATTAAAGATCAGAAAATTAAAATTGAATGGGGGAAAAAATTGAACAGAAGATTGGTCAGATAGAAGCACTTGAATATTTTTTTAAGGCTATAATGAATTGTTTGAATTGGGGAAGAATACACGAAGTATGAAAAATGAAAAACTCAATGAAGAATGAAGAAAAGTAGAAAGCAAGAGTGAAGTAGAATTAAAAGAATCTGGAAGAATGAATGGGTCCTAGGTTAAGTAAATGTATGGTTTATGTTCCAGTGTCTGTATGATCAAGTTGTAGATGAATTTGCATGATTACTTAGTTAATAGAGAATTGGTGATCTGGTTCAAGCAGGGACCTATTTGAGGCAAGCATACAATATTAACAGTGGGTTAGCAAAATGAAATTTGTTTTGGAGGGTATTGCCTAACCATTTGTTTTTCAGGAGCAATCAATATAATAGAATTACTGTACTTTAAATGTTAGGAGTTAGGCATTTGCACAACCAATACCATTTTTAATACTGTCTTTTTTGTTAGGAGTCTCGCTCCCAGTCAAAATCTCCAGCTGGGAGTCCTGCTCGTGTAAAATCAGAGAGCAGGTCAGGATCTCGCAGTCCATCGAGGGCTTCCAAACATTCTGAATCGCACTCTAGGTCAAGATCAAAATCAAGGTATGTTCAGAAAGTTATTTATGTCAGCTCAGTGTTACTACTGTTATTTTGGTAGGTTGGTGAAGTTTCTTTTCCCCTGTTGTAAAAATTGCAAACTTTTTGGGATATATTAACAGGGATATGTTAATTTGCCTGTTTGTGCTCCTACAGGTGGACAAAGTTGGGAAACTATTTCATGGGTATGAATAGAGAAAATACTATAATTAGAAGTAGTAACATAGAAATCACAACTGAAATATGTAGGTTTCTCTCTTCCTGAATACAAGAGAATGCATTGCATTTCAATTTTGTGAAGCTCTGGTTTCCCTCTCCTGAAATTGTTTATAGGGGAATTCTTGTGTGATCCTCTCCTTCATGGGGAAAAAAAAATCAGGTGAGACCTGGTGCAAAGGTATCACTACTACATAAAAAGAGTAAGCTGTCTAACTGCTGGAAGTACTGGAAAACCGTGTTTGTGAATGTTCTTGACAGTCTTTCATTGGAGGCTTTAAAAATATAGTCAAAAGCTACGTCTTAAATTGGGTATAGATAGACTCTTGATTTATGAGAGTTTTAAGATTTAAATTCATTTTTCAATGCTGCACGTCTTCTCTTTTCTTCTCTACCCCAAGTATGGATTTGTGGAGGCAAAGCTTTATAGCTTTCAGGTCTGACGGAGCTTGCACAGATCAGAAGAGAAATGTCTTGGGCTTTTTTCTCTAAATATGCCATAAGTATTACCTGGTTTATACTGCCTATCTTCTGTATTCCCTTCTAGCAACATATTGATGAACATGGGGAGAGCTACTGAATCTTTCTTTAACAACCATGAGAGAAACCAGAGAACAGCATTTATAGCACTAGAGGGGAAAGAGGAATAGTCTTATGTTGTTTCTCCTTCCCAGTTCTTGGGAGAGATCAGTAATACATCTTCTCTATTTATACACTTTATATCAGAGCAACTGAAAGAGTTGCTGTGCTCTGAATTGCCAAAGTTCAGCTAATGTTACAGTTTGTTTTCTTGCCATGTTTAGCCAGATGATTATCTACCCGTTTTAAACAGCTTATTATCAGCAAGACATTTGCAGAGAAGTGTTTGAGGAGTAAAGCAGATGTTTGGGGATTTTTTTTTTTTTTGGTCTGGAGTAATTTTCATGCCTAGACAAACTTTGCTTGTAGATATTGCAGCACTGTAGTCCTGCCACATATTTCAAATTTTTAGTCAAAACAGTACTTTACAGTGTGGCATATCTAGTTTCTGTGCCACTGTGCAGTTGTTAGTTAGATAAGCAGCCAAGCTGATTTAAGTTAAATTCTGAAATTCCTGAGAACTGTTGTGAATATAACCCTCAGTGTATGCCAGAGGTACTCTCAAAGAGTTAAAAATGGTGCTATAGAGGAGGTTATTAGAGATCCATGCAATCTTTAGATATGCAGAGTAGAAAAAGCTTAATGGGTTTAATATTCTAAAAAAAAAAATTCTCTAGAAAATACACTATTTACAGTTAAAAAAATTATGACCATATGCATATGAGCTGACTAAAGGCTTTCTCTTTGTCGAAGATCCAGGTCCAGAAGACATTCGCACAGACGTTACACTCGTTCCAGATCCCATTCTCATTCCCATAGGAGACGTTCTCGAAGCAGATCATACACGCCAGAATACCGTCGACGAAGGAGCCGTAGTCATTCTCCAATGTCCAACAGGAGAAGGCACACTGGCAGCAGAGTATGTCATGCTCATAAAGGCTGAGTATCGACAAAACAGTTGGTGCTTGTATCAGTGTTGTGCAGGTTACCTGCAGGCTGAGTTTAACCTGCTGTTTTGTTACTGGAGGATCTAGGAATTGGGTGGGAGTGGGGGGGTATGTGTGGAGCAATCTCTGTCCTTAGAGCTGAGCAATTCTTGGGCCTGCAGCTGGCAGGGAAGTTGTAGAAATTAATTGAAAATCATTCTATTGCAAGTCAGTATGTGAAGATATGGTCCTAGGCTCCTGTCAGCTCTAGAAGTTGAGCTGTTCTGATTTTTTTTTTTTTTAAGTATGTATAACCTTTACAAAAATGAGACCATATCTGTGTGTGCTGGCAACCTGACAGTATTAATAAGGTTGACATAGGGATCCACAGAAGGAAATTCCCAAGTGTTTATTTGCTTATAGAGCATATGCTGACAGTTGCTTGTGATTTTATGCTTCTGATTATTTAATTTGGTTTACCTTGAAGTAAAGCCCTGAGTTAATAGGTAATATGTAAATCTTCATAGTAGACTAGAAAAATCTACATTTGTGAAAAGGAGGTGCAGTAAGTCTTCCAAAAAGTAGATGAGAAGTGTCTCTGTATGAGCAGGAGGAAGTATAGCTACACTAACCAAAATTGAAAATACTAATCTTGGCATTCTGAGATCGCTCCCAGTGTCCTTCTTAGTAACGGCAGAATAGTTGGGGCTGAAAATTGGAGAGCAATTTTGCCACTTCTTGTAGAGAGAGCTTGCATACTGGGTTGGTGGGAGGCAGTACAAAAACCTAGTACAGAAGCTGCCCTTTAGTCCTCCACAGTCAGTTTAGGCCTTCCAGTGGTGATGTAGTTGTCACTTGGCACTTAGGGTCTGCAGACTGATCTCAGTACTTCTCTTGCCTCAGAAAAATTGAGAGGGTTTAAGTGTAAGAGGGATGTTAAAAAAGGGTGACAGGTATGGATGTGGGGAGGAATTTACCCAAACAATTATTTGAAAGACAGATTTCATTATACTTACAGGATTTCAATAATAAAATTAGTATAGTTGCCAGTGCCACTGAACTATCAGTTTGAAATATGGAGTAAAAAATACATGTCTTGACGTGAATAGTTAAAACTTTTGAATTGCAAACTGCCAGGTCTTGTGCTCTTCAGCTATAGTGAGGAATTGCAGAATATTCATATCTTAAAACAGAAGTTCTGACTTTGACAAATGGAAAGAAAGGAACTTCAAATATATGAATAGTGTGGGCATCTTATTTTCACAGTAGGTCCCTGAACAAATGTGCTGAAAAAATATGACAGAAGATCTAAACCTTTTCAGTCTTTGAATCAGGCTGAAAAGCAGGCTCTGAGACATAAATTATTATGCATAGATGACTTATCTGAAACTGAAATACAAATATCAGCTGTGTCAACTTCCAGTTGTTATTTAGGCAGAAACATTAAATCTCTGTGCTTGTTGCTGGTGTTTTAAATTGCTGCATCTAGTATTGCAGGTGCCAGACACCTAACTGAAAAACATGTTGATTTTGATCAAAATGATTCTTAGAAAAGGATTTGGCATTAGATACTAATTCTCTGGCATGTATGGAAATTCTGAACCTAAAAGGGAACTTGTACCTTGTACTATTACATATTTGACTTTGTCTAGTTGAAGTGAAATTTATGAAGTATCCCACATCATCTTAGAGAGTGAAGAGTTTTGTGTTAAAGAAATATGCATGCTTTTGGATTACAGTTTCACAGAACTGGCCTTCAACACTTGTTGCTCTCTAGATGAAAGAATCAGGTGCCTTTCATCCAGTTTACAAGTGGAAAGATTAACTTACAAATGTAAATATTGACTTTTGGTATATTGGATAGGAAATGCTGAGGTGGAGGAAGTTTCAGTAGAAGCTCGATTATAGTTCAGTTGTGCGTAGGAGCTCAAGTGCTCACATGTAGTGTGGGCAGCTGGAGGCAGTGTGCACTCTGTAGTGCCTGTGATGACCCTGAAAAAGGGCTGAAGTGGGAGTTCAGGCTGCCAGACCTGTTCTCAGCACAGATTTTTATGTGGTGTCTGCCCTTTGTTGGTAGTTTCAGTATGAAATACTAATAATGTGGGTTCCTCTTGTTCTATAGCTTTTCTGTAAATCAGAATACTAAATTTTATCAACTGAGTTTTTTTACCAACATGAGAAGCTTGTCTTGGTCTTTTTTCTAAAATTAAAACCATTGAAAGTAGTTGCTTTTTGAAATGATCTTAAAATTAGAATGATAACTGTTTAAGTGTTAAGCTGTGTATTACCTGTTCAGTTTTCTTCAGATTAAATTTATTTGTAATTGGAAATTTTTGATATAAGAATATTCAATTTTTAATTTTTTTTTAACAAAAATTAATTGGAGTTGAACATTTGTGTTACCAGGCTAATCCAGATCCTAATACCTGTCTTGGAGTGTTTGGTCTCAGTTTGTACACTACTGAGAGAGATTTACGTGAAGTCTTCTCCCGTTACGGACCTTTGACTGGTGTCAATGTGGTTTATGATCAACGGACTGGACGATCACGAGGATTTGCTTTTGTTTATTTTGAGAGAATTGATGACTCTAAAGAGGTAAATGCATGCTTCACTACTTTCTTCAGTTGTGCTTTTTATGCACTATCTTCATTAACAGTCTGTAAAAAAAAAAACAGGAAGATTTGAGTGTATATTCACTAGCAGATTCTCACATTGAGATTAATTTGAAATTCTTTGTTCAAGAAATGTGGCACTTCCAAACAAAGGAAGCATTTGAGTTCAGTGTTCCGATGCATGGGAAGATTTTGAGCATAAGCTGTCTGTATTAAATCACCAGTGAGCACTGGACTCTTGATTTTAGTCTGTTACTTCAAAATGCAAATCTTCGAGGCTTCTATGTCTGAAGTATTGCTGAAACGTTTTGGAAGTTAAAGTTTTAAGTTACTTTCTAAATGAAAATTCTGGTGATTCCCTTTGCATTTTCTCCTTTTAGGCATGTCATTGTACATTTGAAAAACAGTGGGGTTTGTCTTGATTTGTGCCTTGCTCAATTGCTTTCCTGGTTGTTTAACAGATAGCTGTTAATAGCTAGACTGAGTTGATTGATCTGTAAGGAGAGAGTCAAAGAATATGAACAGCAGCCTGTGTTATGATTCACCACGGTATACAATAAGCAGTAGTTTTTTTACCTCTGTAATGATACTGTGAACTTTACCACGTTTACTGAAATTTGTAGATAAAGTTGCTATTAAAAGTAAAGACACCCTCTAAAAAAGTCTTTAAGTCTGCATTGTGGGATTATCTGTTTCTTTAGGACAAACTGAGTCACAGACTTCATTGTGTTTATGGATTAATAGGTTTGGTCACATGTGCTGTTTGATTCTGTGTGCATTTGATAAGTTTATTTATAAGGAGATATTAAATGCAACTCCTCTCTTTATAGATCATTTAGCATTGAAGGCAGGGAGGATGACAGCTCAGGAACCCATCAGGAGCTGAAAAAGAACTCTGATATTTTAATGAAAAAAAACCTGCTTTGTGGATTACTTCATTAAACTGTACTTAGTTATTGTGTTTGACTTCTGGTATGATCCAACTGAGAATCAGTTTATGGGAAGAGTAGTCTTGTAGATGTATGTATATATGTGTGGTTGTTGCAGGTTATAGAGGTGAGTAAAAGGACACAAAACTTGCTTTAGTGTCCCTTCTGTATTTTCCTGCACTCTCAGTTGGACAGGTTGGTAGAGATGTTAATGGATAGCTGTATATCCATGTCTTTAGTGGCCTGCTCTCTTCTAACTTCTAGCCTTGTATTTCTTTGCATACTGAATTTGTTGGGGTTTTGAAAAACTTGCTGTTTTGTAAAACATTTCACATCTGAAATATTTGCACAGTATTCCTTGGCACATTCATTCACCAGTCTTGTCTGTTTTACAGCTTCATATGTCTTTAGAAGTAGGTTTTTTTCCTGGTTGCCACGGGCAATGGTCATGCGTGATACCATGCATTTCTTTAAATGTTCCGTGTAAATAGCATGAAGTAATTTGTTTAGTATAAAGCTGTTTTGGCAGATGCTATGGAACTGGAATGCAGAGGAAAACAAAAAGGGATGTTACTTGCATCCAGAAATACAGAAGTAAAGATTAGGGCCTTAAGCAGGAACTGAAATAATTTGGAATGTAATTAAACCCATTTTTCTTTTCTCCAATGGATTGGTGCCTGAAGAAGGGGAAAGGATGCAAACTCTCCCAACACCTGGAATTGAAATAACTGAAATACTCTGGCAAGAAGGACAGAAGCAAAACTTGTTTATTTGACTTACTTCATGAGCCTTGAGGACAGATTTGAAGATGGCAATAAGTGGCAGCTGGTGTAGAAAAAGGGGAGATACATAAATGTAGGTACATACAGACATATATAGATAGATAGCTGTAGATGTGAAATTTTGTGACAGGCCCTGTAGGAGAACACTGAAGGAAATGTAGCAATTTTATGTTTGGAAGATAGTCTGAAAAGTAAAGTATGCATAAAAGCAATGACACTTGATTTACTTCTGTTCTGAGTAACTCCTCTTAAAAATAATAATTTTAAAAGCTCCAACCAACCAAAACCAGTAACCAGAATCCCAAACCTTCAGCATCCTAAACATCTAAATAAAGAGATGATATGTTGAACTAAATTCCAGCCCTTTTAAAGATAGATGAATTAAAAGTGAATAGAAATTGGGAGAAAAATGAGGATTTTTCATAGTCTTTACTATTGCCCTTCAGGAAGGCTAGCACAGGCAAGCTTCCCAGCAGACATGCTCTAAAATACAGGTAATAATAAAATTTTACATAAAATTAATTGTGAGTAGTTATGTTTAAACATTCATAACTTAAAATTTTGATCAGTGTCAGTTGTGCATGGATTTTTTTGCAGCTAAAATCCCTCAGGATCTTTGTCATCCCTGTTACCACTTTTACAAACTGGATCAGTTTTTGAACTAGTTAAAATGTTGCTGTGAGTAATGATTCTGAAACAAAGTTGTACAGTCTCCAGATGGTGGTAAAGATATTTTGAGTTGTCAACTAGATCCGTGTATTGGAACTCCAAAGACAATGTAAAATAGCATTTCTTAAAGGTGATACTTCTCAGTGTCCTAAAAATACAGAAGGGGCAGTTGTAAAGTTTATCTTTACTTAAGCTGTCTTAAAATTTCAGATTGACACCATAGCAGCCTTGTTGTTAGGTGTTCACGAGCATCTTGATTATAAAGAGGAACAGAAGCTTAGCTTTTGATAACTACTACACAGAGAGTCTGCCAAAGCATCACAGTAGCTTCAGACATTCCACTATAACAGGACAGAGAAAGAAGTTTTCAAAGCATGTGTCCAGTCTGAGAGATTACTTGTAGAATATGTTCTATTCTGTTTGAAACTGCCGAGGTTAAGATGAAACTTCATGATCAGACAGAAGGTTTTTTTCCATCAGATATCTTTTATTGGAGTGGTATAGTGTTTGCAAAATAACACTCGAGTAGATTCTTAGGTTTTGATCCATATTGAAGACGCTCGTGGACACTGTCTTTAGTTCAAAGTGTGATAGCAGACAGAAGATGTCAAGGACTGATGGGTGTCTAGGAAACAACTGATGAATGTCTAACGCTTGTATGGAAACCTGAGGATTTGCTGTGAATATATGCCAATGTTCTTGTCTGTCCGCTTGTTCAAAGCCTGTTTGAAAAGCTTCTGTCATTATGTACCTGTTTTTAGAATGGATA
Organism: Peucedramus taeniatus; assembly: GCA_013400575.1. Taxonomy (NCBI): domain Eukaryota; kingdom Metazoa; phylum Chordata; class Aves; order Passeriformes; family Fringillidae; genus Peucedramus; species Peucedramus taeniatus. Next base: position 223,303 of record WBNO01007605.1, on the reverse strand, counting down.
TAGTGGGTTTCGTTTATTGTAAAGTTGTTTTATTTCAAGAAGTTGTTGGTTTTTTAAAAATACTTGGTATTGCTTTTTTGCCTTGAGTGTTGCAGTGTCTTGTCTTGGCCACCCTTTTCCAAGTCCTCAGAAATAATGTGCAACATGCAAAGGGCAATATCTGTAAACATCTGTTCAGGACTTCTTTCTCACATTCTCTTAACTTAGTTCACAGTGTTGGCAACACTGGCATGCAGCCAGTGTTGTAAAGTTGTTTTGCAATGTTTTCACGAAATTATAGAGGATATCATCTGCCCATCACATAAGGATTTTCCTCCTGTGTTTAAGAGGATTACAAACTTCTGTGTATTAGGATGAGAAAAAAATTAAGTTGATGGGGGAGGAATTGATTGTGTCAGGGTCTTACTTAACAGTAAGTTTAGAAAATCATGAGTGAAAAGTGCTGGCTGTTCTAGGGACGTGGTTCTTACTACAGTTACCAGGGATGTCATATGCTGCTAAACTAGCTTTTCAGTAGCTCAGACTGTGAAGTGTTAGTTGTTTAAACTGAGGCTACTGTGAATGTACTGTCTGTAGGAGGAACTCATCTAAGAAGCATCAGCTACAGCAGCTGTTGGCAATATGGAATTTTCTAGTGCTAGTTAGATGTTCTTCAGAAAGTTTTGACCATCTTTCCAGAACCATTTTCTGAAGTACTGTTCATTAACAATCAAGAGAAGCCAGTAACATCATTCAGTTGCCAAAGACCAGAATAATAATGGAGTTTATCCGTTCAGCTTGAAAAACATATAATCTGTGGTGCAAGCAGGCTAGCTTAGAACCAATGTTATTGAGCAAAACTCTCATGGCTTGTTGAAGAAATTGTTTAAGTATTGTTCATGGTATCAAAAATTACTCTTAATATATGAGAAAAGAGTACTAAAAGGTCTCAAATGTTTGGAATTACAAGTTGCAGGCTTCTGGAGACTCTGAAATACCATGAAATTGCTAATACTTGCAGGAACATCCAGTTCTTCATTCTGGTTCTCTAAAATCCTGTATTTCTTGACTCTGAAGCTCTAAATTATGCTTTGAAGATAAAACATGGAATCAATCAGTGCTCATAATTGTATATGTTTAAAAGTTAGCGTTGAAATCCCAAACTAGAGAATGTAAATAGAATGTTGTTCAAAAGTGAAATGGGCACTTGAATTGAACTTGGCAGACTGCAGCAAGTGTAAAAAGATAAGTTTCTTAATTTCTTGATTAATTCCATCAATTTTTTTTTTTTTTTTTCCCGGAATTTTCTTTCAGTTGTTCTCAGTAAATCCAGAACTGAATGAGTAATCGATTACTGGAGGGGGGAATCTAATCCATTGTGTCTTTCATCCCTTGCTGTACCTGTAATGGAGTGATGTTTTTATCAGTGTCATTAAATGCAGTAGAGAAGAACTTCCAGTAAAAAACAATGAAACCCCCAAAACTACAGTGAAGAAAAAGAAAAGGCAGTACCTTGTGTAGTTATTTTTAAATCGTGAGAACACGTTTTCAAAATAATCACAATATAAACTGCTTGTGTTTGACTATTTAAGTGTATTCAGTCTGTATGTTGCTAACTTTCTAGTGATGTTGAGTTATTGAAATAGTTATCCAGACTGAAAGTCTTTAATTTTTTTAGTGGGTTCTTGATTGTTTAACTAATACCAGCCACCCATATAAGTTTGTGCATTTAATTAAAAGTAGTGTTTCCAAACTTGTTTTACTCTACCTAACTGGTCATGCATGTAGAAAACATTACATACTGCATTAAATATCAAATGACATTGAAATATTTCTTAAATTTAATACTTTCTGACTTTTTTGAGCCACTGGAGGTGATACTCCAGTTCAGGAACTGCTCATTTTGTCAAACTAACACCTTACAGATAATCAGTTTTCTTATTATGGATAGTCTGCTGAAGGTTTAAAACTCTAAAACTTTAAAATGTGATCCAAGACTGAACCTACGCCATTCCCAATCCTAGTTCTGTCTTCTGACTGCAAACATATAGGTGTGTATTCTAGCCTACAAAAATCAAGTTTTCTGTATAATTTGCTACCAGGATTAATATTATATGTTAATAGGAATGCTGTGTTCTTGCTTACTGTCCTCTTGCAAAAACCATGCAAGTCTTTTAACAACATTCAGATATTTAAAAAGTAACAGGTTGTAATAAAAATAAATTGTTGACTGGTAAAGACTCCTAAGAGGGCATTGTGTGTCTTAAACCCCAATATTTGATTTTTTTTTTTCTTTTAAAAGTTTCATCGTCTGAAACAGTATTTGAGAATGTCTTCAGCATTGTTAGAGAGAATATGCAATTTTTTCTTTGACACTCAAATGTTCTTAACACGGCAGTCATACACACCCAAAACCAGCAAGAATAGGAAACTGAAATTTGTTTTGAGTATGACGTACAACAAGACTGTAAAATCCAAAATTTTCTTGTAAACTACTTTAACTGTCGATAAAGCATAGAAATGCCAGTGATTAGGATCACTATTACGTTTTTACAGATTTCATACAAAATAAATAACTAAAAATAAATCAGTTACGTGAACACATGTTTTCAGAGAGGGCTTTTTGTCATCTTGCAGCAGTCCTTACCTAATAATGTCAGCTTAAGTACTTTACTTCGAAGACCTGAGATATGCACATTAAGAGTGGTGCAGAGAATCTGGGAACCTCTTTAGAAGGAATTTCCAGTTGCTAATTACCGAATGTGAGTGATCCATACTATTAATTGTTGTAGGTTTTGGCTTTCCTGCATTTAGGGATGCAGTCAGAACTATAAGAGGCTTTATTGTTTTTGTCTATCTGTTAAAGATTTTCTTTATTTTAAAAAATTTTAGTTGGCAATTATTGCTGACAGCTGTTAAAAGAAAATTATTGTTTTAATATTTGGTAGGTCATTAGAAATTATGACCAGGGTGTCAGTAGTTCTGTGCAGTCTGGTAACCATGAACCAATCTTTATCCACTGAAATGTAACACATTTCCTGGTATTTCTAAAACAAACAGGCAACTCTTGAAATTAATTCTTCATTTCTCTTGCTGGTATGTTGCTCATCTCTGTACTGCTCCCTCTGTCAAAGAGCTCTTCCTCTGGAAGAGGTGTTTGTTGGCTTAACTAAATAAGGCAAACATGCCAGATGTTCTGGATTTGAAGTGGCTTCTTGGCATCTAAGCTTACTATTCTGCAAGTTGTTGACAGGACTTGAAAATGCCATGCAGCAGAAAATTTCTTACAATTTTAACATGCTGCATTTCCAGAAAGATGCATTTCATCATGAAGATAATTTTTCAGCCAGATATTTGCAGCCTTCATTGTTAGGTTTGTGCACACATACTTTCCTAGGATGCATGCACAAATTTATTTTAATTTACATCATCTATGTGGGGAAAAAAAAAAGGTGTTAAGACTGGGAGACTAAAGCTGAGGAGCGTGTTTTAGTCACAAAATATACCTGAGTATGTTAAAAGACTTAAAATGCTCTTTGCTGTGCCGTGTAGTTGGCTGAATGTAATTAGTTTTGTACAGGAGCACAAATCACTAGGTGGCGATATAGTATGGACACAAACAGTATTACTAAAATACAAACTCACTCTCAATAAATACATCAGTGATCATCAGTCACTTCTAGTTTGGACACAACAGTTAAATCATATGGATATCAGGTTTCTGTACCTCCTTTATGATTTGTATGTAAGTTCAGTAAGGCTCTTGTTAGAGTTGAGATTTTTGAATAAATGTTTCATTATTAAAAAGAAGAAAAAAAATTTTCCCGCTTAGAGCTCCCTTCATGTTTTGAGGTTGTGTGTTGTTTTTTGCAGATAAAAAATAGCAAAGTGGTTATGTTCTTTAACTCAAGATGGTACCAGTGTCTCTTCTCCACACACAAAAAATTAAAATAATGTGTATTGGACTAAGTGCTGTGCTTAGTCTTGGGAAGTAAGTGGTCTGTATTGGTATTTCAGTGATCCTGTAGCAGATAAAAAAAGCTATTAAAATTTGAAAAGCAAATTTTTTAAAATCCTTTCAAGTCTATCATTAGCTGTTAAAATTAACTGTTGTGGATTTTTTGAGGTTTGGATTTTTAGGTTACTTTTGCATTAATATAAGTCTCAAAAGTATGCTGTGCTCCTTTGAAAAACTTGCTTTGATGGTTTGAGTTTGTGAAAGGCCATTGTATTGATTCTCAGAGTGGAGAAGCTGGGGCTGGAACACCCAGCGAGTGCGTGCAGGGGCTGCAGGCAGTTCTGAAGGCACGGGCGTCTGAGCGCAGACCCTTGTGTGTATCACTTAAGCGAGCTGCTATTGTGAGAGGGAGTGGGGAGGAAGGTTGTAATTAGGTATCCATGTAGGCTGAACCCGCCATTTTACTAAGCTCTGCTGAAGTAGGTCCTTGTAAGGGAGATGGCAGGAGGCTGGGAGAGCATGAAATGGCAGCCGACGAGCAGTAATCCGGCCATATGCACCCTACAGGAAGCCACTGTTTTGCACAGCTTTTGAATCCGCCCGTCCCCTCTGGGTCAGAGACGGCGGTGGGAAAGATGCAGTTTTCAGAAAAAAGCTGATTTGACTTTCAGTTTGCCTTTCAGATGGGTAGAAGATAAAGTCTAGGGAAAGTGGCTGTGTTAGTGGTTAGCCTGTGCTCCCTTAAGAAGGGATTGAGAGTCGCATTAGTTCGGCGCCCCAGTGCAGTCCTGTAACACCACCGGCAGACAGGCATGGGGACAAGAGATGAGCCAGTCGCCACAGTGGGGCACTAGTAACCAGTGTAAACAAGACAAGTTACGGGCTTGTTTTTCTGGTGGAAAATCATGTGTTTGTACATAGCCTTGCATAGTTACCAGTAGGTTGCAGATTTCACATCCCTGTTCCTTGTCTCTCCTGCAGGCGATGGAGCATGCAAATGGAATGGAGCTGGATGGCAGGAGGATTCGAGTGGATTATTCAATCACCAAAAGAGCACATACACCCACCCCAGGCATCTACATGGGCAGGCCAACACAGTAAGTTCAGTGGACTTAAACTGAATGCTGGATTCTGGTTGAAGAAATGACTAATATAAAGAATGCAGTACTGTGGTTCACATACACTCTTAAATCCTACTGTAGCTTATTGTATCTTTTTTTATAAAAATATTGAAGGACCTGTTCATAAAAAATAATATCCAGCATGATCAATTAATGTATCCTTAACCTGCTGAAAAACTAAGGTGCCTATTTGCCTTTGATTTTGATGGTAATTAAGAGTCAAATCCCCTGTTTTTCTGGGAGTTTTTGAAGGTGTTTTTATTTAAATATTTTGTTTTTATATTTTTGTGACACAGTCTTAAGTGTCTGATTTACTGCAAGACCACTTTAAAATATTTTAAATAATTTATATTCATTTATCTAAGAATTTAACTCAAGATGAAGAGTAGCTATATAAAGGGGGTTTTGTTTTTGTTTTTTCTTTTCCCCTAATAGCAGTGGAGGAGGTGGTGGCGGTGGAGCGGGTCGTCGCCGGGACTCATATTATGATAGGGGGTATGACAGAGGATATGACAGATATGAAGAATATGACTACAGATACAGGTACCTTATCTTTATTTCATTTCTGTAACACTGGATTTGTTGATTTGTTGGAAAGTTAGATGACAAAACATATTACTCAGTTTGTAGCAATATTCTGCATACATGCCTGTTATGTGTTAGAGCCTCATTCCCTTAGGTTTTATGGGATTGAAGTAGTCAGAATATTCAGTGTTCATGTAATTTGGTTTTTCTGTGGGGTAAAGTGTTAATTTTGCTACATGAAGGAGGTGTAGAGCATGTATCCCAGGAATCAAGTGGACAGATAAAAAGGGAACTCATTTTTCTATGCTGTATATAGAACTAGGGACAGCTGATACACACTGCTGTTTAAAAAGGGATTATTTGTAGATGGGATTTTTAATGCTTGACATTTCATAACCATCTTGCTGTTTTGAAAGTTATCTGGTTTCAGAGAATGTTGTTCAACAAGAATTGTAGGCATCTGGAAAAGCACTTCATGTGTTTGTAAGGCTAGTGAGGGTTTATTAAATTCTTTGTCTGGGAATATCTTAGAGTTTAAACACATCAAATAGTGAAATATAAAAGCATTTGTTAAATAACCATAAGCCACAGCCAAATAAAGCAGAAATCATTCATGCAGGCCAAGTCTCTCAGTGCTAAGGAAGTGGTTCTGTTCTGTGGAAGTGATGTGAATAAGGCTCCTTTCATAATGGATGTTGTTGTTTGGTTTCTTTTTTAATTTCCTTTAAAGGAGACGATCACCATCGCCTTATTATAGTCGATACCGATCACGATCGAGATCCCGTTCTTATAGTCCAAGTAAGTAAATACAAGTGAATAAACAGAATCTGGCTGACATAAACATTGTTATATGAATTGATCAGTGGGAATTCTGAATGTAAAAGCAAAAAAGCTGGGCACAGTTAAGTTCAGATAATATGTACAGTTAGTTTATGATTGTGTAATTAGTAATTGTGTTATCTTTTGTTTTTTCTAGGGCGCTACTGAACATCAGAAGAGTTACAGTTGAGGACTTGATTTTTAAATACAAAGTTCAGATCTTTAGCATCCCTACTACTTTCCCTTCCATATTCCCTTTCTTGTCCTCCTTCCAGCTCTTTCACAAGTCTTTGGTTCATTTAGAATATACATATTTTCAGTTGGAGTATTCCTATTTTCCATCCCTTCTTATTGTAATACTCTTAAATATTGTAATTGTTGTAGTTTTTGTGTAGTAAAACATCTTGAGCAAAAAATAGAGAACCCCAAAGTGCTGATACATTTTGGAAGTCATTCCTATTTTGTTTCTAAAACAGTTGGACTCCTGACTAATCAGAAGAGAGCATTGATATTTTTAAAGCTTGCATGTCAGATGTAGTATACACACTTGGATACTTTAACATAAACCTGCATTTCCAAGTAACTTGTTAATCTTTCTGTTAAAATGTTTACCTTTTACTTTGATAAACAAGTAATGACTTTGAGTCTTTTCTGTAATGATGACTTTGCTTAGATAGTCATGAACCAGAGGATTTTTTAATTTTTTTTTTTGTCAAGTAGTTGCTTTGAAAGTAGACTATTTGAGCTAGATCAAAGTTTGGTATTCGACTGACTGGGAGAATAGATCCTTGTACACTCAAAATTAAGACTGTGTGTTTTATAGAAAAAAGTTTCTGGATTGCTATACAGTGGATAACAGTTGAAATTAAAATTGTTAAATTCCTGGGGTCTTTGATGTACTTTGTTGAATATTTCCCCTTAATTGGTGCAGGAGAAAAAATATTTATTGAACATAGCAGTTAGTTATATAATTTGCTGTTCATGAAAAAAAAATGGCCAACTTTTTGGTATTGAAATAATGATGGAGTGAGTTTTGTTTCCAGTCCTTTTTGAACTTTTGAAAGTATGGATGGAAAAACCTACAGTTACATGTAATCTTTTTTTCCCCTCAATAAAAGTTTAGTCCACTGATAATGTGGTTTCTTGTCTTTCATTCTGCATTTTGATCACTTTGGAATGATGTATGATAAAAAATATTTGCTACTGGAATTTGGATGATAAAGTCAGCTTTTACCTGTCTTTTCAGGAGTCTTGTCTTCCCTGGGAATTAGTATGTGGTTATATGGGATGGCTAAGCAGGGTGGGTAGTCCAGATTTCTCTTGTGCCATCCTTGTCAGTTGCTGGAGTTGTGGTGAGATGGTTGAATAAGAGAAACACTGTTGACTTTGTTTAGCTTTCTGGCAAGTGGCTGGTTGTATGTTGATGTTGCCACAGCAAAAGGAATACAATCACAAAGCCCTCGCAGCAAATTTTCATCCTGATTGTCAGGGAAGGCCACCAAAAGAGTTTGTCATGATTTTAAGAGGGTAAGTGTATGCAATATGTAATTGCATTAGCTGTTTCTGAGTGTTGGTGCCAGGAGCTATTAACAAGTAGTTAAAAGAAACACCAGCACACATCTTTAAAGCTTGATAGAATATGCCAGGAGAAATTGATGACAAAACAAGTTCTAACTGGTTCTTGCTCAATACCTTTGAATCCATGACATCTTATCCATAAATTGCAGTTGAAAATTCTTAGTAAATTGAAAGCAGAGTAGTTGAAACACTGAAGATAAAATTTGCAGGTCTGATGAATTTACCAGTATTTATTGGTGATCCAGACAAATTAGGAAATGTTAAGAAAATTGTTCTCTAAACCAAAGTCCCAATATCTCAAGATAAAGAACTGTTGGTATATTTAATTTTGGTTTTGTTGTTTCAAAAGATGGTTAGTCAGTGTGACACCCAGGCACAAGAAGGGCTGAGAAGGAGGATCCAGGGAGCTACAGGCCCATTGGCCTGACCTTGGTGCCCAGGATGGTTATGGAGCAGCTATCTTGAGTGCCATCACACATACAGGACAACCAAGGGATCAGACCCTACCAGCATGGGTTTAGGAAAGGCAAGTACTGCCTGACTAACCTGATCTCCTGTGACCTGGTGACCCACTTAGTGGAAGAGGGAAAGGCTGTGGATCTTGTCTACCTGGACTGCAGCAAGGCCTTTGATAGATACTGGCATTCTCCTGGGAAAGCTGGCAGTCCCATGGTTTGGACTGGTGCACTCTTCACTAAATAAAAAGCCAGTCTGGATATCTGGCCCTGGAGGGTAGAGGGGAGTGGTGCCATGTCCAGCTGTTGGCCGGTCTCAAGAGGTTCCCCAGGGCTCAGCACTGGGGCCAGTCCTTTCCGTATCTTTATCAGTGATCTGGATGAGGGGATTGAGTGCAGCCTCAGCAAGCTCACAGATGATGGTGAGATGGGTGGGAGTGATGATCTGCAGGAGGGTAGGAAGGTTCTGCAGGGGGATCTGGACTGGCTGGATTGATGGGCTGAGGTTCCAATAGAGTGAAGTGTCAAGTCCTGCACTTGGGTCACAGCAACCCCAGACAGTGCTAGAGGCTGGGCGCAGAGTGGCTGGAAAACTGCCTGGCAGAAAAGGAGCTGGGAATGCTGGTCCACAAACTGGCTGAATGGGAGCCCAGGTGGCCAAGAAGGCAAATGGCAGCCTGGCTTGGATCAAGGATAGTGTGGCCAGCAAGATCAGTGATTGTTCTGCTGTACTCAGCACACACTTGAGGTGATGCCACACGTCAAGTCTTGTGTCCAGTTTTGGGCTCCTGAGTTCAAGAAAGACATTGAGGTGCTGGAGTGTGTCCAGAGAAGGGCAAGGGAGCTGGGGAAGGGTGTGGAGCACAAGTCCTGTGTGGAATGTCTGAGGGATCTGAAGGGGTTTAGCCTGGAGAAAAGGAGGCTCAGGGGTGGCTGCATTGCTCTACAAGGCTGGAGAGAGGAAGGGGTCAGTCTCCTCTTCCAGACAGTAAGTGAAAGAACAAGAGGGCCATGGCCTCAAGCTGTGCCTCGGGAGGTTCAGGTTGGACATTCAGAGGAGTCTCTTGACAGAAAGGGTTAAACATTGGAAGGCATTCCCTGCCCGGGGAGGTGGTGTAGTCATTGTCCCTGAAGGTGTTGTGTTCCAATGTGGCACTTAGTGCCAAGGTGGTGGTTGGTCAAAGGTTGGACTTGATCTCACAGGTCTTTTTCAGCCTGGATCATTCTGTGTGGATTATGGAAAGCAGTATGCAGAAACTGTGAGGCAGCCAGATGCAAAAGCATGGGGAATAGCTGCAGTGCTGGTTAAAGGAGGCATTCAGGCTCAGGGAATTAGGATAACAGGAGGTGAGAGAGAGGTGGCTGCTTACTGCAGGTTATGGTATTTGTGGCCTGTAATTGTCAAGGCTTGAGAAGTTGTATTCACCAGCTAGGGAGCAGTTCAGCAAATATGTTGCCTGGAAGCTGAAGGAGTGTTGTGATACTTAGCTTGGAGATTGTTGCTTCCAACAGATAGATCTGTTGACCTAAACATCCTACTTAGCACAAGTCCAAATAAAGTTATCAGTGGTAGCAGCATTGTATTACATGGTTCATTTTGTGCTTCATGTTCAGTGATGTAAGACAGTCTGCTTGAAGAACAGGTGAAAGTGGTAATTCTTACTGTCCTGGACATACTTGTAGATGTCTGAAATGTATGAATAATTGGTGGACTTAATTGGCCATCTCTAAAACTGGCCATCCTGAAAAGGAAAGGGTAATTTGCAGCTGTTTCCTCATTTGTGGGTAGGTTTTTTTGGTTGGTTGGTTTGTTGGTTGGTTGGGGTTTTTTGACTGAGATCACTTGGGCAGAGATCTCTGGGTTAGCAGGGTTTTTTTTAACTCTTGTGGCTTGCATTCTCCCCAGGAATGTGAGTCTCATCTCTGCTTTGTTGTGAATGGATTTAGGAACACTGTTTCTTTAAACTCCAGGTTCTGTATATGAAATTATTTAGCCAAAGTAATTTTTACACTGTTTCTGCAGACACAGCTACTGAAACATGCATACTTTTCTGTAGACATTTTTGTACTTCTAGTCCTAGGTGAATTATTAGTGTAGTCAGAACTCTGAACAAATACTACACTTTTGCAACAGAGTGACAACCAGTCAACCTAAGTAAAAAAATCTTCCATGTTACTCTGTGCTGGTACACAAGAAGCTGAAGTTCAGAATATTTAAATGCTGCCTTTAGACAAACCTGACGTTTATCTAGGTTTATGTATAGCCTCAATGCTAGGCGTAGCCTAGAGAATGCAAGATAACACTTGCTCTTAAATATGCCATGTTCCCAAATGCTTCCAAGAAGTGGCCACAAGAAGTTCACAACAGCTGCTACCCAGGCTAGTCCGAGACTGTGTATGTAATGGAAAATTTGCATCCTATGACAACAGTTAAGAGACATACTGGTTTACATGTGGAGACAGAATACCTTCCAAGAGGGGGTGTGTGTATAAAGACAATGTGCATGAGAGGAAGTTTATTAAGACTGTTGTTTGGTCATTTGTCCTGTGTAACTATACTTCAGATCTGTAATGATGTTGAGATTTGGTATTGCAGTACTCAGCAAAGCATTTGACTGTGGTGCTGCATGATGTGGAAATGGTGAGGCCCAGACAGCTAGAGCATGCTTTTTGGGAAAGCACCTTCTGCTGCATGGCTTCACAAAGAAACAACAGGTCAGGCAGACTTGACACCACTGCCACCCTTTGCTATCAGTCCGCTTAGCTGCTGCAGTCCTCTAAAGCTAATGTGAGTAACCAGAGAAGAAAAACAATCTGGGATAAGCATTTTCTATTGCTTTCTAAAAAAGAAATTTGTTTTTTTGGCTGGGCAAATGATGTGAAAGAATTTCCCTCATTCTCACAGTCACTGCCCTTGCCTTTTAAACAGCAGCATAAAGGAGAACACAAAATGCACTTAAGCCACCTCATCTGCAGTGCCTGTAGACAATTTCTTGCTTCCTGGCATTTTACTTCTGCATAAAATCTTTCAGGTAGCACTGCATCTGTACACAGACAGGTAGGGACTGTTAGGTTCAGCAGAGGAATGTTTTTCTGTACTTCATACACTTGTATTTGTAAATGCAGCACTTCGATCAAGTAAAGGTAGAAACCAGTTTGCCTTAAGTAGGTCGGTATGTCCAGAGAGCACAAAAAAATACCATCATCACACATTCTCAGTTTGAGGTAGCTTGTTATTAAACTGGAATGAATAAACCCTAATACTTTTCCTTCTATTGCATTAGATACAGAAGTGGAAAAGTTCATTAAAACTGCAAGATACACTAATGGCCTTGGAAAGGCTACAAGCCACTTCAGTGGGTCTGTTGCTGAATTTCCTGAGAAAGTGAGAGACCACCTTGTACAGAATGATTTCTTAAACTTTGTGGTAGCAACTGAGGCTACATTTTTGATATCTAATGGTAGATCTCTTTCACATTCAAATAGCAACTAAATTGTTTTGGCAAAACATGAAAGAAGATCTTTGTCAACAAAGGTCTGCAAACCTTTCTTTAAGTCTATGTGCAAATGCTATGGTGCAAATAATTGTCCCACTGTGCAAAAGGCTACTGGTGTAAGATTATTTTTTAAGCTTAAAACGTAGTTGTTTCTCTGTACTCCCCTTTTTCTCTTTTTTTTCTTTGTTTTTGCTGTAGCCTTCCAGCTGTGAAGGTATCTGAGACACTAGGGATAGAGAATGGAGAGTTGTGGTTACCAAGAGCCAATGTTGGTGTAACTGTTCTACCAGTTCTGATCTGTGATTCCACCCTCGTTCTTCTTCCAGTACTGCATTAGGACAAGGATTCATTCTCTGCACAGCATCTCAAGTTCAGTAATTTAGAATCTGCCAAAACTTCCAGGCTCAATTTTCTCATGCTGAACCAGTCCCATAATACTTGGATTATAGCAGCAGTGGTAAGAAGCACAGGCACAAGGTCATCTTCCACCATGCTTCTTTGTCGTTCAAGATTTACCCCAAAGGAAAGTACAGATGGAGAATTCCTCAAGTAGCTTTCAGGTGTATCCAGGGGCTTATATAGACCTTTATATTTGTTTTAAATAAATAAATAAAATCTATAAACTAACTGGGGTTGAACAGTGGATTAGTTCTGTGTGGAGTCTGGTCTTGGAACTCTCTAGATGGAGAAACCATGGTCTGCCCGGACCCCTTTTTCTCACTGTTCCATTTTTGCTCCTGTTCTCAGCATGATAAGTAGCCATCTCTTTGCCAATTTTGTTTGTGGATCCAAGGTTATAAGGGAGATGTGTATTTGCTGTACTATCTCAATAATTTTAAGATGGCCCTCTTTGTCTCATGATAGAAATCCCGTAAAACTCATGGAGATAAAGATAACCTGATGGATGGCTAAAGTTAGCTGATGTTTATACCCTATATGATATTGGGATTTAATAATTTGCAGTGATTCTACTGTCTTTTACAGGTTCTGTGGAAGCAGATGCCTAACTCCCACAGCATGCAGAAGAAAGGAACCATGGAGCATTGATTACTAAATCACTGTTGATGATACATGATTCCACTACACTAACAACACACATCATTACAAATATTGTCTAGTATCTAATCTCACAATAAACACACAAACTACCTTCACTGGGGAACATTCAACTGGTTGATGACTCTCACGTGCACTGCTGGGATATTTTGGTGTGATCTGAACTGTGGTAGGATGGCCACAGAATGGAGGACTTTGCCAGTCAGCAGCTGTCTCCTGCTTCTCACCTTTCACAGTCTGACATGCTTTCCTAGTGCTCCTATTTCTTGTCTCCTCCTTGATCTAGATGTCAGCTTTCCCCTTTCTCAGGACCACTGGATGCAGTGCAGGATTGGGCAGAGAGGAGTATGATCTAGGGAACAAAAAGGTGATCTCTTTCACACTGAAAAATCACAGCTGTCAAATCCCATAGTTACTTTACAGCTGAATTCTGTCTGGTTGATGATCCTCACTTCCAGGCAGAGCTGCTAATTTGGATTTCTGCATTGTATCTTTAACAGTTTTGTGTGGTAAATGCTTAGGAACTGGTTTCTTAAAAAAAAAAAAAAAAA